>BGNK01004055.1:524-12778 GCA_003297005.1 Symbiodinium sp. clade A Y106
TGCCTTGAGCCACAAATCACAGTGCATTCTTCAGCTGGTCCTGCACAGCTATACAGACCAAGTTGCTGACACCTGAGAACCAAGTACATTCTCTGCCATGCGGCGATTGCCATTCTACAGGTTCAGGGGCTGTCCTTGCTTCCCAACGGTTCCTAAGTACTATATGGGAGATACTTACCCAAACCATAATAGCAATTCCTACTATCGTAGGGACCCTTAGGGGGGTAAGGGGGAGGGGGGTAGGGTACTAGACTTCCTTAAATAAGCCTTATTAGGTCCTTACTATGGGCATTAAGGCCCCCTACCCCCCCAAGTGTCCTATGATACTATAGAGACCCTGCACTCGACTAGGTACTCAGGATCCTTTGAGCTTTCAGGCTCCTTTAAGGGATCAGATCTACAGTTTGCGGTTTAAGGTTCCGGGTTTGAGGGTTTCATTAGGGTTTAGAGTTCAGGGTTCAGGGTGTAGGGTTCGCGGTTTGGGTTTTGAATTAGGGTTCAGGGTGTTCTGGGGTTTTCTATCGGTTCTATACCGGCTCGATAAGGGCTCAGGCGCACTTTGCACATGAGAACGGGTTCAGAGCGCTATGGGGTTGTATCGGGGTGTTAAATTATATAGGGTTCTATAAAGGACTGACGATGGGGTTCCCTCCGAGGCTCTAAGGCTCTGTGGACTCTTTTTTAGCTCGAAGACGATGAGTTATAACGCTTTTGGGCCGCTTTCCCAAAGCCTCCAAAACCCCTTCATTCAGGAATATACCTTAAATCATGTTAGGGAACCTAACCCTAAACCCTAAATCCGAAGGGATTTTGGAGGCTCTGGGTTGCTGGGGTTCACGGCGCCAGACTTTAGGTGTCTGCAGGGTTTAGGGGGCCACCTCAACCCAGTTGTCTTGCATTCCGTTCCGTGACCCAGAGAGGCCAATACCCCTTAATTCAGGATTATAGCTCAAGTCATCATATGAACACCCTTTTTAATATAAGGTATATTCTTTAATTAATTAAGGGGTATTGGGCTCTCTGGGGAGTTGTTGTGCTAGGATTTTCGGATTTTCCGTTTGCCATTTCGGACCCCAGAAGTTTCGAATCACCTTGGCCCTCACCCTTACATCTGACCGTAACAGTCCATATACTCATCGCATGGACTTTGGCCTTAAAGCAGTCCCTGTACGGGTACTTTAGGGCCAGTGTATATACTGTATGGGCACATGGACCCTCAGAGTAAAGTCCTAAACATCTTCACCACAACCCTGTAGAGTCCCAACTCCAACACCGATCATCCTGAAGCCTGTTGAAGGAAAGGTTCCGACATAGGGAGCGAAGGCATGTAGCCAAGTCGATACATATTCCTCCGTCACGGCATTGTCCACGTGGCCGTTCTTGAAGTGAACCTGCTAGTCAGAAGCCGGAGAGGCATCCCTGAGGCTCGATACAATCGCCCACAATCCTCGTATTGCATTGTCTGTGGGCCCAAAAACCTTAAAACATGAGTACGTAGATCCTTAGGGACTGTCGAGGATTTCTAGCCTAAAGTCTTAAAACTGTGGTTCTCTATATGCGAAGCTTTGAGGGCGCATGGGGCTGATACAACAAACCCTTGACATTAGCGCTCCAGATATTCCCAGAGACTCCAAAACCTTTTAAAATTAAGGAATATACCCTTTGAGGGTTCCTTAAAGGGATCTATAAGGGTTCTATAGGAGAATTAGGAATATACCTGAAATTATCATAGGATCCCCAATGTGGTTTAAGGTATATTCCTTAATCAAGAGGTTTTGGAGTCTCTGGATTCAGTGTTGGCCTAAGGCTCCAAGGACTCATATGTTGAGGCTTTTGGGCCCAAACACCATACTGCATGTCCAGTACCGAAGGGAAGGAAAGGTCAATCTTTGGGGTTATAGAAGGATGATGGTTCCAGGTCACCTACTCTACTATTAAGCCATACGACAAACATGCCGTTGGGATCGTTTGAAGGGCTACTTTGAGCCTTAGGGTTAGGGAGCTGACTGGTGCTTTGGAACAACCGGGCGGATTTAGGTGCATGTGTCCTCCGGCAGTTTTGATCACTAAACCCTAAACCCTAGACTAAACTAAACGAACATTCTAGAGACTTTAGGCCTGAGCCGAAGACCATGAATTCTGTTACGGTCCAGAACCCTAAGGGTCCAAAGGACCCAATAATAAGGTACTTGGGTTTAGGATAGTAGTTATGTAGCTCTACGTTTGGGAGAGTATATGATTATTAGGTACTTGGACCCTTAGGGGAACCTAAGCCACCCTAGAGTTCTAGCGAGCCCTCAAAGCCCTGCAACCCCAGTCCTAATCTCTTAAACCGTTCAACTGCTAAACCCTTAAATCCCTAAACCCTAAAGTCTACATCCCTGACTCCCTAAACCCCCAATCCTAAAACCTTAACCCTCAATCCCTAAACCCGAACCCCTCCCAAACCCTAAATCCCTAAACGTCAGCCCTAATCCCATCTAATCCCTCAAAGGCGCTGAAAGGAGCCCGATCCTTAAATCCTAATCCCATCTAATCCCATACCCTAAGGGTCCAAAGGACCCAATAATTAGGTACTTGGGCTTGGGATAGTAGATATGTAGCTCAATGTTTAGGAGAGTACATGATTATTAGTTAATAGTACTTGGACCCTTATAGGGATAATGGAGCCCCAACCCCTAAGCCGGTTGCCTGCAGCTTCGAACCATCCGACGTGGGAAGGGCGTTGCCGACGGTGTACTGATCGCTCTCAAAAAGCGTCTTGGCCTTGAGTTGTGAATAAAGCGTTTTTTGGTTGTGAAGGGGGAAGGGGGTTTAGTTTTTTTATTTTTTATTTTTATTTTTTTTTGGGGGGGGTTGCGCAAAGAACGTCGCGGCGATGTTGTTGGTGTTTACGGGTGAAGGGTTGAAGGGTTCGGGTCTGGGCTTTGGGTTTCAGGATGTTTGGGAAGCCTGAGTATCGATTGATGCTGATCATAACACCCCAAAACCCACCACCCCGTTGTACAGCGTGCTTTTTATGTCGGCCTTAGGATTTCAGCTTTAGCCTTCAGGCCTTCAAGCGTAGGGATGGTATTCGAAGTCACCATATTCAGGCACCCTTACAGTAAACCTTTAAAGCCTTAAAGATGCCAGAATGGAATATTGGTATAACATCAGCCCCTTTTTTTGCAAGGCGGACTCAGCTCGAGAAGTCAAAGCAATGCAAAGCTGGCAGGGCTCTTCCAGCATTGTTTATGGCTTCGGGCTCAGAGTTTTTTGGATTTACGGCATGCCTTCGCTCTGATAGTGACATGTTGCAGCCCAAAGAACCATTCCACAATGCGGATGTCGGCAGCCGGATATCTAGCAGATGCCTGCCTTAAGGACCCCAAGACCCTCTGAAGTAGGGGTCCTATACACTTGTACTATGAACCCTGTAGGATGATTGAACTTTACGCCCTTCTGGGTTCATTTCGTTCTCAAGGTGGCGTATACTGAAGAATAACTGTAGAAAAGCTTGCATGGTATCCGAATCCACAGCTCTCGATCCCCCGAGCAACTGTTCATCACCAGTTCTGTCAAAGACACTCCCAAAGCGTCCTAGGTACCGTTACGGGGGCTACTTCCCCAAATCATAATAGTAATTCCTAATCTGGAAACCCTACAGTCTACTATATAGGTACTTTGGACCTTTTGGGACTGTATGTGGCACTGAGGGCTTGTATGGCAACGTATGCGATACGCTGAGTAAGGAAACCATTACGAGGGTATGGCCCTCTATGATGTGGGGTCTTAACTATGTAAACCCTGAACCCGGATCCTTAATCCATATAGAGTATGGTTTATATTACTAGTATCCCCATAATAAAACCCAATATATACACTCACCAATATTCAAAAGGAGGACTATCTAAACTCACCAAAACGGTAATATAAACCCTACTTCGGGGACCCTAATGTAGTACCCTGAATAGTAAGATCCTTATTACCCCAAGGGTCCAAGTACCCAATAAACATATACTCTCCAAAATCCTAACCTACATAACTACTTTCCTAAAACCGAGTACTTGATTATTGGGTCCTTTGGACCCTTGGGGTTTTCAGGATCCCATAACAAGGTATCAACTCCTTCCACAGGCGCGGACCGACTTGCGGTAGAAGTCGTTACCGATGAGGCTCGGATGTGAGTCCTGCGCAAGTTCGCGTTTTTGTAGGGGATTAGGGTTTAGGGTTTAGGGGCCTAAATGTTGAGAACTAAGTTCCTTTACCTGACGAGCTCTGGTAATGGACTTTGAGAACCTTATTTAGGGGCCTTAATAATTAGAATAGGGCCTTGGGGTATATACGATCTATATATATATATATACACATACATTTATATATATATATATATACACATATATACACACAAATAGATAACACGGAGCCCCCAACACAGAATAGGCAATTAAACGCCCGCGAAAGGACTTATTATGAGAAGCTTTGGGTTGTTTTCGAATCTATGAGGGGCCTTCATAGTGAGAATAAGGCAAATCAAGTTCTGCAACGGCTTCCTTTAAGGTTCGCTAGGAAATAGTGTAGGGTCTTAGCAAGAAATAGAATGGGGTTTTTGAGGTATGTTAATGCAAATACGATAAGGAATCCTGAGGAATCGTAGTTGTGGACAGTTCGGCTTCCACAGTTTCGGTTTGCCGCTTAGCGTTGCAAGGAACTGAAGGATTTGGGGTTTAGGTTCCCAAAGGGTCCAAAGGACCCAATAATCAAGTACTTGGGTTTAGGATAGTAGTTATGTAGGTTAATATTTGGGAGAACATATGATTATTAGGTACTTGGACCCTTAGGGGGTTGTGCAGGGTTTAGGTTCTGGGGGATTGAAAGACCTGAGGCTTTAGCGTGCAAAGGCTTTAAAGGGCTTCCAGGGGCTCGATCCGATAAGACTACAGCAAACCCCATAAAGTTGGAAACCGGATTAAGGCCAAATAGTGCTGGGATTCCCTATACATGACTCTTAAGGATTGAGGCCATGGGGTTTCCAACTTTTGCGCTTCTGCTGTAGGGCTAGGGATGATCTTCGCCGCATACCACGGAATAGCACAAGAATTACCAGCCGAAAAAAACAGCTCAAGCCAAGCCCAAACCCCTACACCGTATTCGTATAGATCCTAAGCATCCTAAAACCCTAAAACCTCCAACTCTAAATCTAAGCCTCAACACCATATCAACCTCAACCATCCTAAACTCGCGGAATGACTGCATGTGCCAAAACCTGAACCCCCCTACACGTCTAAACCCTGAAAACGTTTGCATGCCTTAGTAAGGATCATTAAGGATCCCCTCCTCAGAGCCTCAGGCTCTAGATCAGGGAAGTAGTCGAACTAGGTATCCGTAACATTCGTATGGGAGCTAGGAGTTTCGAGCTTAGGGTATGACTAAGGGCCTGGCATCCAATGAGTCCATGTCAAGCTTTGCAGAATCCTGACAACAACCTTGAACAACCAAGCACATTCGGACTTCAATGTCTGTCTGCCACCGCTAAACCCCAAAACCTTCAACCCTAAATCCTATACAAACCCCTAGACCCAACGAACACCAATGGCACTGTCGATCTCTTCTTGTCTGCCCTGTTGACAGGGTACTTCCGTGTAGACATCGAATCCTTTCATGGAACCCATGTCCTTGTCCATGCCCTTGTGCTGCGCTTCTCAGGATACTCACTCTTCCAGCATTTCTATCGAACCCAGACACTTTGGGCCAAATGGTGGAGGATTTCGGGCTAGCCGGAGTGGTCGGTGTTTATGTATGGTGAACACCCTGAGCAGCATACACCATGCAAGGTTTGCGAAACCCTAAGCAGCATAAACCAAGCAAGGTTTGCGGTTTTAGGTCCACAGGATAGGTGTTGTGCCTTCACCTACCTTTGGTTAGTAGGGAATGGAAGAATGGTGGTAATAGTAGATATAATTGTACCCCATTCCTCCATTCCCTACTAGCCAAAGGTAAGTTCAACATCATAGGAGAGCTAGAGTTCTCAGCACATGCACCACTTGGAGGATCAAGGGGCTTAGTACCTTGTAAGTAAGGTAGTTATAAGCACCTTCGTGAGTACAGTAGATCTAAGTAATCATAGCTATCGTTACCATATTTATAACCGTGGTTACTAGGTTCCATGAACCTCCCACAATCTCTCCTTGATCCACGCCGTGTGGAATCTGTACGCTGTATTGTCGGCAAACTCAATGTCAACCTGTGCCGCACCACCATGTTTATTTCTCAAATCTATTCCGCAGGGCAAACAAGGAGCGTTCAAATCTGAAAAACAAGAATCCACAATCCAAGGAACGTGAGAAGGGACTCTACTTTAGGGGTCGGAACAACTCGCAATAGCGTTCCGTTATGATCCCTATAGAACTATACTGCCACATACCCCAAAACCCTATTCCGAGTATTAAGGCCCCTACATTACCGAAGAGCCATCGAGTCCTGTGAGGGCTGCTGGCAAGTAGGCAGGGTTTCGGTCGGGAATCCCCGACTCTGTGTATGTCTTGCAGCTGCAGAGTTGTTGTCACTGTTGATTGCTTCACGGGCTTTGGGATTAGGGCTTGGGGTATACTTGTTTGTTATATTTAGGGTGTAGGGTTTAGGGGTCTATGGTATAGTTGCTTGGTTTGAAGACGCTTAGGGCTTAGGGTTTCGGGTATAGGATTAGCTTCATGGAATATTGTAAGGTCAATTCAGGGTCGAAGACTGCTTTCTTATGGCAAAGGCGAGCAAGCAGCTACAGTATTGGTTGCCGATGAATGCCCTACCCTTTCGTTTCCTACAGTTTAGGGCGTTTGGGCTTGTCGCCCCCCCCCCCCATAGACTTTACGGCATATGTATTCACTGATTTGAGGGCATTGAACCAGAATCTGGCGGATGGAACTGTCGCCTTGTAGGTGGAACCTGCCTGCTCCATCCGGCGCCTTCGCCCGGTGCGGGACCATGGCAGCAACCCCAGGGGTCCAAAGAACCCAATAATCAAGTACTCGGTTTTAGGACAGTAGTTATGTAGGTTAGGATTTTGGTGAGTATATGATTATTAGGTACTTGGACCCTTGGGGCAAGTCATGCCAAAACAGTTGCTGGGTGAACGAACTTGCTCACGCAACCCGGCGGCATCAGCACCACTGCCTCGACCGATGAGGATACTCCATCTGTTGACAACGGCACCTATGTGGCTTTGGCCAGAGTGCTTGTTGTGGCACCTTCCTGGGATAGTCAAGAAGCGGCTAGGATCGTAAAACTAGGAAGCTGGGTCCTAAACCCAAGAGCCCAAAGCTAAAACCCAAAACGCAAAATTTAAGATCGAATGATGGTTTAAGGGTTGCGACGAGGAATAATTACCAATTTTCGGATCCCTATATGAATCTTATACAGCTTTGATGTTTGAAGACAAAAACTCGTTGTCACCAGCTGTTGGTCGCAACGTCAAAGCTAGAGTTGGGACTCGGTCTGCCGTGTAAGGTTCGCTTGTTTAGGATCTATATGCTTCTTGGCTCAAGATTTCGGGTTTGGGAGTCGTGAGCTGCGGCAGAAGTGAGTGTTTCTTTCACGAAGGCCCCAAAGCAAATTGCACAATCTGCACTCAAATCAATGTTCGCATCCCGAGTCCAGACAGTACATCCCGAAATCCTGAACTCTAAGAAAGCCTAAGAACTAAACCCCAATGAAATCCAAAGAGTAAAGTATCGTGTTGCATGTGCCTGCTTGCCATCGTTGACAGGGCTGGCCGCTGCGATCTTAATGCCTCTGGTAGCACCTTGATTCATCTGCAAGATTTAAGCCGTCTAAGCCCTAAAGTTCAGAGTTTATAGGTCCAAGTCGGTAAACCACAAAAGCCCCATGCCCTGCACCCTACATCCAACCCCAGCACATCCCAGACTCCTCTCTCCCTCTCCCTTTCTCCCTCCCGCCCTCCCTCCCCGTCTCTCCCTCTCCCCCTCGCTCTCCCGTGCTCCCTCTCTCGCCCTCCCTGTCCCTCTCGCGCTCCCGCTTCCTCGCCCCATCCCCCTCCCATTCCCTACACTGCACTTCTGCGAACGACTCAAGCATCTGTTTTTGCATACTCATACAGAAACGACTTTGACCTTAAAGCAGAACCCATGCAGCTACTTGAGTGCCAAAGTAGATGCTGTATGGGTACGTGGACCCTCAGCGCAATTCATGCCGATGCTTCAGGGAGCCGCGATCTTCGTCGTTTCCCTTCAGGCCCTTATCAGCAAGGTTGGACCTTTGGTTCGGGCGATGTATAATGTACGCCTCTGATCAATAAACCTGTGCATCCAATAACCTACAGTCTTGTGGGCTTTACGTTGCAGTTATGGGGCATGACTCTACTCACTCTTCCTGGTTTGAGGCTGCAGGTATACATACTTCGCTCTCCACGGAACTGCCACATGGTAAGTATGGTGCCCGGGTAATTGCACTACCAAAATCAAACTACGTAACTCGCGACAGCCCCAACGCCTAAAGGCTAAACCGGCCGAAAGCCTGAAATCCACATCGACAAAAAGACTACAACATGTAAACACAACGAAGCCATGAAACGGAACGCCCAAAGGCCCACGTAACCACTTGGATCCGCAGTAGTATGTTGTAGGAACTGGTAATGATAATGCTAGCAGCAGTGATCGTTGAAGATCGTCTAGAGCAGTCACTGTTGTCGCCGCAGTCGTTGTGTCCGTCGTAGTCGTCATCGTGGTCCTCGCCTTCGTCCTAGTGATCCGAGTGTCCGTAAGTGAAGAAGAAGTAGTAGTAGTCGTAGTCAGTAGGAGTAGTAGGATGTAGTAGTAGTGGTAGTAGTAGCCGCCTACAAAACATAGAACTCGCCCACCTGCTCCCAATCTAGAAATGGTAACTCATAATTTGCCGACCGCTACGCAGGGACCCTTTACCGAAAACACGCTCTACCTTTTCAAGCCAGGTTGCCAAGAATGCCTCGGCAGTCATGCTTTGTGGCATTTGTTGCGGATTTCTTAAAGCTTCCCCATGGTACTTTCCGAGAATAGGGGATGCGAATCATGTACCCCCAATGCAAGGATCCTTACCTACACTGACCACCATTTAAAGAATGCTCCGCTTAGCATTTTACCCTAAGCCCCTAACCTTTGCAGTAAACCCGAAACTAAGAACCTCAAACATCTCCGTCCTACCACCTACAAAGCACAGCACACAAACCCAACAAAGCAACACAAGAACCACATAAAACCCTCAGGCGCGGGAAAATTCGCATTCTGGAGGTCCTTCTGAAATGCAGTGACTTTTGCTGTTCAGCATTCTCAGGCTCCACAAATTTTGAGACATCGTTTACCCTAAGGGTCCAAGTACCTAATAATCATATACTCTCCCAAACGTAGAGCTACATAACTACTATCCTAAACCCAAGTACCTTATTATTGGGTCCTTTGGACCCTTAGGGTTAGGGCATGGGATATAACGGCTTGCGGTGCATGGCCTTGTGAAACAAGCTTCCATGTCAATGTGCGTGTACTTTGGGCCAGAGTGACGTCTACACCCCTTTGACAATGAGCAAACGCCGGTCTCGGAGATCCCTATGAAAGACGCCATAGCAAAGACCAACAAACCAAAACAACACCAAGGGCCTTTCCCTAAAGGTCCAAGTACCTACATAACTACTACCCTAAACCCAAGTACCTGATTATTGGGTCCTTTGGACCCTTAGGGGTTATTCTTTGAATATCAACCTCGGTCCGAACATCAACGTCGCTCGGGACGTCCATCCTGCTGAGCGGCGCCCGAACCGCAAGCCCAGCAAAGTCTTCGACAAGTTGTTTAGGGTTTAGGGTTTAGGGTTTTTTTGAGTTGGTCCCTCGAAAAAAATGACTTCTCCTACCTACTATCATGATGGAATCAGGATCCGACAGATGATCCATGGACCCTTTGGGTTCAAACCGTAACACCCAAGCCTCAAATCTACAAGCTCTAGCGAGACTCGCACAGTGCTACCTTAGCCCACATGTACTACCCCCAAGGGTCCAAAGGACCCAATAATTAGGTACTCGGTTTTAGGATAGTAGTTCTGTAGCTTAGGATTTTAGAGAGTATATGATTATTAGGTACTTGGAATTTTGGGGTACCATCATGGACAAGGTCCCAAACTGCTAGGGACGGTCTTCGAGGGCCCGGGTCCCTGATGGTCGTATACCAGGACCTTCCTTGCACCCTCAAATAGGGGTATATGGTCCCGAATAAGGGGCATTTAGGGTCTAATAGAGGGTATATGGAGGGTCTAGGTACATGGGCAGGTTTGTTTACACCTAAAGCCCTTGTTGCTGATTGTAGCTCTTATAGAACCGCCTATCAAAATCCCTTACAGAGCCTTTGCCGTCGCCCCGCTTGACGGCCCTAAACCCGAATTCCCAAACTCCAATTTCGAAACCCTAAGCCCTAGCCTAACCCCTAGACCCATAGTCCCTTAACTCTCAACCAGACCCTCTGAGCTTCGTGGGATGCCAAATTGCTCCGAGAGGAGGACGATGTGCTCCTTTTTCGTTTGGGGGGTGGGCTCAATTTGGGAGTTTCCGAAAATAGGGGACCCTAATATAGCACCCTAAATAATAGGATCCTTGTTCTAACGACCCCAAATTAAGGTACCCTAATTTTCGGAAACTCCCATTTGTGTTCTTGAGAGGGCCTCTCTAAGTATGGCTTGCATGGGCTCAGGCATAGGGTTCAGGGGGGAGCCACCCTGTAAGCGCCGACATAATATAGGGGCCTTAATAATCAATTACCAATACTATTTTGGGGGTTCCTCAACATATTTACAGCATAATGGGCCCCAAAACCCTATTCTGATTATTAAAGCCCCTATAGTAATCAGAGAAATCTGTTGCTACCTGACTTGCACATTTCAGCCCCAGGTTCAGTCTTGCCGCCAGCAGTTCGGGTTTAGGCAAAGCTTAGGTTCAAGTTCAGGGTTGCAAGCCCACTTCCGCTTCATCTCTAAACTCTAACCCTTAAGCCCTGTAAGCCCTAAACCCTAAACCCTTAAACCTTTAAACCCTTAAACCCTTAAACCCTTAACCCTAAACCGTAAACCCTAAACACTTAACCCTATAAACCTTAAACCCACACCGCCGTCAAACATGCTTTCAAGCTCCGGGCTGGCTTCATCATCCACTCGGTTCCTCTGGACCGCTTAACCCGAAGCCTCCTGTGCTGTGGTCTTTGCCCCCCCCAAATTGAAACCTGTCGCGCCCTGAAAAAACCCCCTTCATCCAATGTGTGTGTGTGTGTGTCTGTGTATGTGTATATATATATATACACATACATACGCACATACATACATACATACATACATACATACATACACACCTACACACCTACATGCATACATGCGCACATGCATACATGCGTACATACATACACACCTTCACACCTACACACCTACATGCATACATGCGCACATGCATACATGCATACATACATGCAAACATACATACGTACAAACATGCATACATACATACAGACATACGGATATGCCTTGGCTCAAAACCTCGAGGAAATCACGCATGGAGGTCAGTCGGCTCCTTGACAGTGAAAATCGGCCCATCGACAGCCCCATGCTGCGATGTGCCGACCTGAGACGAAGGGTTTATGGATCTTTGGGCCCGGATGACCCTTCTAATTAGTGGTTCTGTACCCTCCTTAATCGTATGGATCCCGAATCCCTATAAAATATATGAACCTTAAGCCCGTTTAGGGTTCATGTCGTCCTTCAGGTCTAGGGTAAAGGGCTTTGGGGGGGTACACTATGCAACGCTGGAGAACGACTGTCAAGGGGCAAGGATCACTCAAGCTGCGGAAACCCACTTCTTTGGCAGGGTTTCTCGTAGAAGCTCCATATCAAGGTGTATAGAATACTCTACACGGGAACACTACAAGAACAGTGTGTCATTTAATCCTTATACCTTGCACCCTTAAACCCCACCCCCAAGTTGGGAAGGCAGGTTCAGGGTATAGGGGGAATCGGGGGAGATTAAGATTTTCGGGTTAAGGGTCAGGGGCGGGATCTAGAGCTAGGGGTAAGTAACCCTAAACGGTAACCCTAAATCGTGACCCGGAAACCCTAAACTTTCCTAAACCCCGGATGCACCGGGGCTCCCGACCCCACGAAGGGAGCAGCCTTTCAGGACACATTCGGACGCTTTCACCTAGTTAATGCTAGTTAATGCCGGGGGCCTTAATGATCAGAATAGTGTTTTTTTTTTTTG
>BGNK01004055.1:12926-60910 GCA_003297005.1 Symbiodinium sp. clade A Y106
TATAACATATAATATATAATATATTATAATATAACTTATAATATATTTAAAAGAATATAGAATATAGAATGTATAACATAATATAATAATAATAATAATAATAGTAATATATATATATATATATATGTTATATACAAGATGATATAATATTATAGTATAATAAGTAGCGCTCAAGAACAATATTAGTATTTTGATTCAGGCCCCTAGAACACACAAAGGGTACCGAGTACGAGGATTATAGACACCCAGTAATATACACTGAATGGTTGAGGGAACCGAAAATGGTACTCGGACCCTTGGTTAACTCTTAACCACGACCAAGAAACAGGTACATACCCACTGCCTTATGCCCGCCAACGTACCAAATCCGACATTATGGCGCACAAGCACTAGTTCCAGGATAGAGCTGACCGATGGATCCAGGGCCAGGGCTTGCGGTTTGGGGTCGCTGAGCCGCTATACAGTAGCCCCTAAACACCAAGGCTCAGAATCGAGTAAGTAGGACAGCTTCACAAGACCCTGACGCTCAAAATTGCGCCCAAACCGCATAAACTATGTTCTGAAAGCCCAACAAATCCGCGCACTGAGGCGGTATAGCTATATAGGGGCAGTAGGAGATATGACAACAGGCTTTAGGGTGCCAGGATTTAGCATTAAGGGCTCTAGGGGTAAGGGACTTAGGGGTTGGGGTTTCAGTAGGGCCAACCGTGCCTGTCTGGAGGATGTGCTTTGTCCTGCACAAAGCCGACCGCCACCAGGAGCAAGCGCTTGCAGCATGGTGGCAGAATACATTTCCTCAGCTGGACCCTAAGCGCCCACAGGGTCCTCAGTCCTGTAAAGTAGAAAGTAGGGTTTCTACAATAGGAATTCCTATTATGGTTTGGGCAAGTATCCCCCATACTTATAGGGGATCTAAAGCCCCTCAAAGCCTAGACCCTATATCCAAAACCCAGCTTCTACACGGGACGGACCAACTCGGCACAGGTGCGGCTATAACATGTATGAGGCCCGAAACATATAGACTGCAGAAGGCTGGGAACCCTAAACTCCGCAAACTGAATCCTGGACCCATAAGCATTTAAACTTTCGCCTGCTAAGCACGGTTCTACGCTTGATGACATAAATCCTGCATTACCTTAAGAACCCTAAACTATGGGACCTATGGTATATTCCTTATTATGGGTCATGCAGGATTTATAACATCAAGCAAGGCGAGGTGAATCAACTTCCCTTGGCTTCTGCAACGGGCAACCCATAAGGTCGACGCAGTAGAAGGCCCATGAACTCATGACTGACGCTAAGGGTCCATGTGCCGACATAGTATATTACACGTGTGCATTAAAGAGTCCCTTATAGGCACTTTTGAAGCCTAAGCATTCACAACATGAGTCTTAGGGATACAATATCCTAAGCCCTATAAACCTTGAACCCTAATGCAAGGATCGAAGTACTCAAGTAGCATATGCTTTGGCCCAAAAAGGCCCTCCTACTTGGAAAGTCAGAACTTCTTTCCCTGCTTACACCCTAAATCCTAAACCCCGAACTCTACGCCCCACAAGTTTAAGGCAAAAAGATCAAAGCGAGCTCATTACATCCTCAGCATGTTTGTGGAAATGCTGTTAAGGGTTAGAGCCTGGGGTTTATAATGAGGGCGTAGGGTCTTTGTGGCAGTTGTTCCCAAATGGCCAGAAGGCATGGGCTGTAGAAGCGGGAATGACTACCAGGATTCTGCCTTATATAAGGTACTTAAAGTTCCCCAAAATAACTATACTATAATTATCTATAGCTGCTATAACATAGCCAACCCCCGATTCCAACTATTATTATGGCCCCAAAACTGCCGTTTTGGATCGGATCTCTTTCTGAGAAGATGGATCCAAAAGGCCGAGTTTGTAGGTAGTTGGGTTTGGGGTAGCAATTGATATGTGGCTGTTGATCTAAACTGGGCTTTTAAGTAACCTCGGAGAAAACAGTATAAACTTGTATTTCATAATGGTTCCATTAAGAAAAAAGTATTAAAGTATAGTACTCCAAAGCCCAGTAAATTGCTTCATCCCGGAATGACCTTCTTCACGGATAAAAAATTAACTTTCGCGCCACCGTCGCGGATCTTTAGATCAACTATCATGTATGTCACCTGTAAACTCCATTGTAGCTCCTTGCTGTGGCTTAAACAGTCTTCTATTTAGGATTCTATAAGGTAACCCAACAAAAGGGAACTACAATGGAGACTATTGGGGAGTGAATGCATATAAGGTACTTGGACCTTTAGGGCGGATCCAACCTTCGACCTTAAGATTATCCTAAACCCTAAACCCTAATCCCCGCATGAATCCTATACCCCTTCACCGCAGGGTTCCAGGTTTGGGGCACCGGTCTTGAGAGTTTCAAACGCCGGAACGCAAACTCTAAACCCCAAAATATCTGAACATCATCACTTCGGCCACAGAGTACCTGTATAGGAACCCTTAAACAAGGCCTAAATACATACTAGATGGGCACATTCATGGAGTCATATGCCCCGAAAAACCCCAGACCCTTATAGTAGCCTTAAAGGAACTTCTGAAAGAACCCCTTAAAGGAACGCCGAGGGTCTGATGCCGCGTTCTCGGCCAAGTTCTTAACTCGAGCCAAGAACGAGCTATTGTCCTGCCAGCTTTCACAGGGGCTTGTAGGGGTTTAGGGGTTTAGCCCCAAGGGTCCAAAGGACCCAATAATCAGGTACTCGGTTTTAGGATAGTAGTTACGTAGGTTAGGATTTTGGAGAGTATATGATTATTGGGTACTTGGACCCTTGGGTTTAGTTTTTTTTGTTTAAGGCCTTTTCTCCGCCTGAACGGGTCCTAGGGTTTAGGGTTTAGAGGGTTTAGAGTGTAGGCGCTAGGGTTTAGGGTTTGTAGGGATTTCCCTACAGGGTCCATGGAGTCATACTTATAGACTTTGGCCTCTAAGTATACTCCCTATACAGGTATCCTAAGGCCAAAGTGTGTACGACCCTAAGGGTCCATGTACCCAAATGGTATAAACTTTGGGCCCAATGTACCTATATAGGGAGTACTGCAAGGCCAAAGTATAAACTACCAGGGTACATGAACCCTTTGGGCGATATGGGCACTCGAAAGCCATGGTCCTGCGCCAGTCGTTGGGCGGCATTCATTCCGCGTGTCACAGAGCAAGTCTTGATGATGGAGCTTGGAAACCTTAGAGACCAGGGTTCTGCGAGTGGGGGGCTGTGAACAGATATCTAGCCCGAAGCTGCCCTTAAAGCCCAAAGCCTATGAACCTTAAACCCTCAACTAAACCCTAAACTTTAACGCTAAACCCCAAACCCCTAATCTTTAAAGCCTAAACCCTGAAACCTTAAACCCTATGAACCCTTAAAGGTTTAGGGTTCAGGACCCAGGCCTTAGCGCGGGCACTCCTCCTGCGATCCGCTTCTCCCGTTCTTCCCCTAAAACCTAAACCCTAAACCCGAACCCTAAACCCTGAACCCTATAAACCCTAAACCCTAGGAACCAGGAGTTCCCAGAGCCTCACCTTAAACCTAGGATTCCTGAAAGGGCTCCTTAAACCTAGGATTCCTTAAAGGGCTCCTTGAACCTAGGATTCCTTAAAGGGCTCCATAAACCTAGGATTCCTTAAAGGGCTCCTTAAACCTAGGATTCCTTAAAGGGCTCCTTAAACCTAGGATTCCTTAAAGGGCTCGTTTAAAGGGATCTATATGGGCTCTATAAGGGGACGAAGGAATATACCTTTAACAATATCAGGGGATCTTACTATAGTTCAAAGTATATTCCTTAATTCAGGGGTTTTGGAATGTCGGAGTTGAGGGTTTTTACGGTCCCTAAAACCTACCGTTCTCGGTTGCCTTGCAATGACTTCCTTGTAGAAGGGAGGTCATTTGGGGCTAATGCAAGCTATGGGGTTTAACGCTTTTAGGGTTTCGGGTTGTCGCGTTTAGGACTTCTGCCGAAACCGCCAGACCCTAGTAGCACTGGAGGTTACAAGCTCTTTGCTGTATGCATAGCTATTGCAACGGTGGCAATTTCAATAGTCTTCGTAAACGGCTAGGACTACGAGACTGCGTCTCTTCTCCTCGAGCAGCCCGGGTTTCGCAGAGCGCTAAACTCTAAACCCTAAAAGCCCTACAAAAACCCTAACTCCAAGGAACTAAATCGATGTGGCGGTACGCAGGCGTCTAACCTTGCACGCACCCCTAAACCCTAAACCCATTACCTTAAACTCTATACCCTAAACCCTAAACCCTATACCCTAAACCCTATACCCTAAACCCTACACCCTAAACCCTACACCCTAAACCCTACACCCTAAACCCTACACCCTAAACCCTAAAACCCCTAAGCCCTCTGACCATAGACCCACAATGAAGGGGCTCAAGGGGCGGAATCAAGGTACCCAGAACCTCCAAAACCCCCTATATACCTTAAATCATATTAGGGATCCTATTATAATTTAGGGTATATTTCTTAATTAAGGAATATGCCTTAGATCATATTAGGGATCCTAATATGATTTAAGGTATATTCCTTAATTAAGGGGTTTTGGAGGTTCTGGGTAGGCGGGGTGCTCCCAAAGCCAAGGCCCTTACCCTCAGGGTCCAGGCACCTGCTACTTAGGGTTCCTTAAAGGGTTCCTTCAGGGGCTCCTTAAAGGGTTCTATAAGGGATCTACAAGGATTTAGGGTTTAGGGTCTTCTTCCCCAGGGTCCAAGTACCTAATAATCATATACTCTCCCGAATATTAACATACAGAACTACTATCCTAAAGCCAAGGATTTATTGGGTCCTTGGGACCCTTGGGGTTATTCTAGGGATACAAGCCCTCCCGTCCATTGCCGCCAAGGTTCATCTCAGCAGCTCCAATGGCAAACGACTGGGAAAAACAACTCTGTGACGCGCGCGAAGTGTGGGGGGGGCAAGTTGTAAAAGACGCAGGAAAAGAAAAGTCGCAGCACCCTGCGGATGTGAGCCAAAGGTGGCGGGGGAAAAAACCTTGTCCCGCGAATGAGGAACCAACGATACCTATGTGTGTATGGACCCTCAGTTTCCCCTAAGGGTCCAAGTACCTAACAATCATATACTCTCCCAAATATTAACCTACATAACTACTATCCTAAAGCCGAGTACCTAATTATTAAGTCCTTTGGACCCTTGGGGACAGTTATGTTGTATCACATGACCTGTTACATAGCTTCTGAGGCGACACAATACCCAGAGAGTCCATATATACTATCATTATATGGAATTAGGTCCCAAAAGACCATCCCCCATTATGGTTTTTGGGGCCTAGTTGCATAATGGTAGTGTATGTCGGACCCTCTTGGATATGGAAGGTTCAGGGAAAACCCCAAAGCTCTTGTCCGGGCTCAGGCTCTCATATGAAGCAGGCTGTATAAACACCCCAAGCAACCTCTCAGCAATTCCTGTCGTATGCTTACCAAAGTCATCTTCATACCGTGCTTCATGTACTACCTATAGTCTCCATTCTAGTTCCTTTTTTTGGTTAACCAAAATCTCTATTATAGGATCCTAGCCATAAGACTGGTTAACCAAAAAAAGGAATACAATGGAAACTCTAGGTAGATCTAGGGATCCTATTATAACTTTAATTAAGGGGTTTTGGAGGTTCTGGGTTCATGTACTAGATCTTGATGCGCGGAGGACGTTGGAAGAAGGGCTCCTCTCATTCTCTGAGGGCCTCTAAAGAGTGAAGACAGGGTTTGATAGGCAGGGGTTTAGGCTAATTCTAAACACATGAACATCTATAGAAAATATATATAATTAAATATAATTCTACAGATAGATAGACAGATGGAAAGTTACATAGATCTGTAAAGGGATCGATAGACACATTCTGAGCAAGGCTATGCTAATAACGTGGGGCTCGGAATTCAGGATCAAACGGCGGCCCCATGATGCTTCAAGTACAAGAACCCATATAGCGACGAATCTGCGGTATGGAGGTTTAGGGGTTCCGGGCTCTAGGGTTCTAAGATTGAGGGTTTGCGGGACTGGCCCTAAGGGTCCATGTACCCAAATAGTATATACTTTGGCCTTAAAGTACTCGCTATCTAGGTACATTGGGCCCAAAGTATATACTATTTGGGTACATGGACCCTTAGGGTGGGGCTTCACAGGGCAGTATACAACAAATGTGTGGCATTGGGGAGAAACGTCTTGAGATACACAGCGGGTTGAGTGTCGTAGTGTTGTCCCATCGGAACCGATCTTCTGACGACGTAAGCCCTTAAAAGGTTAAGGTTCATATACCATCTAGGGGTTCATAGTATAAGAGTATAGGGCCCCTAACTATGAGGGTCATCAGGGTCCGACGGATTTCGGCACTTTTCGACACCCGCAGCTGCTGCAGTGAAGCCGGAATAGGTTTAAGATGATCGTGGCCTTGAATGGCCTCGATCGGTAATCCTTGATAATGAAGCATGGGGCAAGCTTTGCGATTATCAAGATCTGGCTAATCTAGGGGGTCTGAATACTTAGTACCTGAATTTTCGTGCCTATCTAGTTATGGTACCAGAGGGGCCTCAATAATTCCCTATACTATTTTGGGGGTTCCTTATTATAACTATTGCTCAATGGGCCCCAGAACCCTATTCTAATTATTAAGGCCCCTATATTATAGTGTGGGACTCGGAAGTTCTGAGTTTCGGGTAGACCCGCGAGGCATCATCGCTTTGTAGGTGTCCTCCCATTGCTGAATTTATGCCCTTGAGGGTCCCGTTTAGAGGTACTGCGGGCCCATATATTGCATAAGCTCCGCGGATTCAAGAGTCCATGGCGGAATTTCACTGGAAGTCATGATTTTAGGAGCCATCTTCTCATCCTCGCGTTTTTGATTCTCTGCGTTGCCACATGCTCTGAGCGAGCTGGCTACATGAGCCAAGCTGTACGATACAAGACCCAAAGGTTCATCACCTATGACAGCTGCGGCCCAGCAACTCCAAAACAGTCTGGCGAATACATCAAGTACGTACTTTAGTCTAGGCCACATGTGTAAGACAACCGGCGAAATCCGCCCCTTTCGATACTGCCTCCGGTTCCGCTTGGCCGGACCATGCTGTGAATGCCGCTTGCGGAGTGACCACATGACAGAACATTTGCAAAGCTCAGGATAATATGGCTGCCTGCATCCGTCCAGGCACAGACTTGGAGATTTAAACACGCTCCCAGACCAGTTATGTGGTGCATACCTAAATCCTAAGAACAGACAAAACAATGGACCAACACCTATAAACAAGACTTTTATCTGCATGCTTTTGGTATCGGTTCTACTCATGACCATAACCTTCGCTTCGGCAAGTGATCCTTCAAGGAGGCGGAAATTGGAAAGGCTTCGGGTTTCCGGGTTGAGGGTATCAAGAACAGAGCGCAGAGCTTGGTGTGCAGCTCTGCTAATGTAAGGGGCTGATTGAGTATGATAATGATTATAGGCCAAATTTATAGACAATCCATAAGGATCTGCTAGTCATTAGTCACAGTTTATAGCAATGATATTACCAATAGTATTAAGTACGTAGACTAGTAGTACAACAGCAGTGGTAGGAATATAGTAATAATCACAATGGATAGTACAACCTGACTGTCATGGACTTACCAAAAGTTTGTCATTGCATTGTGTCACACATTGCTATGAGGGTTTATGCGTAGGTTTCGCATGAATTAGACCCGCCTGCAGCGCAATCTTTACAATATTCTCAAACTCAAATTACCGACATGACCCCGGCTCGATCGGATGCATCGAGGCGCCCTCCTGCCTTGCAATCTAAACTACCTCCCAAATGAGGAGCTGAAGATGCTGGAGCGTCTTGTCTTACTTGTCCGGTATCCTAAGGGGAACAAAAGGTCAACCTTTCGGGATTATACAGTGATAATAGTACACCAGAGAAGATACAGGGTACCTACTCAGCTGTTGCAGCATAGAATCCTTTCAAGAGATCTTAAGGCTAAACCCTAAACCCTAAACCGCTTAAGGCTTAGGGTTTTGGGGTTAGGCTTCAGGGACACGCATCCTGCTGCAGAGACTCAGAAAGGATTAAACCACGCCCACTTAAGGTACTCCCTCCAGGGGTCTGCCCTCAAGCCGATAGTTTTCTATAAGGTTTCTATAGGGTTCTGCAAAGGCTCTATAGGATTTCTGAAGGTTTGAGTGTTTAGAGGCTTCAATTCTTGGAGTTTCGGTGTATATTATACTATAGTCATACTAAGGAACCCGACGGAATAGTACTACTGGCGATTGGGGCCTATATTAACCTTATTAATCTTATATGTAAGATTCAACCCGGAGCCCTCGACAGTCCTCGGATCACGAGACTTAATAAGTAGGTTATAAGTACCTTAATTGGAGTTATAAGCAGTTATAATAAACCATAACTACAGTTACCATAATTATAGCCCGAGAAACAAAGTCGCATGATCCTCCAAGTAAGGCTCGGAATGCTTAGTACTACTACTACTACTACTACTACTACTACTACGGCTACTACTGTATTGCTACCGCTACCAGCACCACCACCACCACCACCACGACTACTACTACTACTACTACTCTACTACTACTACTACTACTACTACTACTACTACTACTCCTACTGCTACTCCTACTGCTACTGCTACTGCTACTGCTACTGCTCCTGCTCCTGCTCCGGCTCCCGCTCCCGCTACCGCTACCGCTACTGCTACTGCTACTGCTACTGCTACTGCTACTGCTACGACTACTGCTACGACTACTACTCCTACTACTACTCCTACTACTACTCCTACTACTACTACTACTACCTTTTGTCCTGCTGTTACCGTATGCCTAAACCCGAAAATGTTACCCAAATCCCATTGTAACTCCTAAGGCCTCAGGGTAGACCCTAAACCCTAAACCCTCCTGATAAGCCCCTTACGAATGTTATCAAGTCTTACACAACCCTAAACCCTAAACCCCTAAACCCTAAAATAGGAATTATGATGGCGTTTCTATGAGGATCCTCAGCCCAAGCCCCCCCCATCCTGAAAGGCTGGTATCCCCCCAATCGCCATAATCAAACCCTGGCCCTCCTCAGAGACTCCAAAACCCCTAAATTAAGGAATATACCTGAAATTATCATAGGATCCCTAATATGAAGGGTTTAGGGTTTAGGGTTTAGGGGTTTTTGGTATATTCCTTTTTTTGGGGTTTTGGAGTCTCTGGGTCTGGCCCCAGGTCAGGACTATGCCTTCAGGCTTTCTTTCCGAAACACCATATCATGTACGAAGCTCTGTGCGAATGTTGAGGGGTTCAGGGTGGTGGGTCTAGAGTTTATAGGATCAGGGCAGGTCCTTGGCTCACAAACTCCGATACACTTCTATGACGCCCTTCTTTTGGATGCTGCCTACTTGGAGGATGATGTGAATCATGAGACCTATTAACCGGGGTTATGAATAAGGTCATTATTATTATTATAAATACCAGATATAATTACTTACAACTCGGCTTAGGGTACTTATTATAACTTATAACCCCACTGACTAAGTCCAATGATCCTCCAAGTACCCAAGACCCTAAACCCCTACGGTATCCCCATACATGCCTTAAAGGGACCCTTAACCCCGTAGTCACTACTCTTGATCTCAGCCCTGAAAGTACCGATCTAGATCCCTCAAAGGGACTCTTAACTGCCTACTTACTAAGTCCAGCACCCCGAAAACCTAACCCTAAACCCTGAACCCTAAACCCAAACCGCCGTACCCCCGTAGTTACTCCTGATCTCAGCCCTAAAGCCTTCTAGTACCCTTATAGATCCCGTAAAGGGACCGTACTCCTGATCTCAGCCCTCGATGGAGACGTAGATGGTCTGGCCATTCAGCTCACCTCGATCGAAGGTCTGGACCGCCTCAAGGGGGCTGCTTTTACTTTCCATTATATTTATATCCCTGTTCGAATATTGATATAGTTTTATATATAACTTTGAATTATTTAATTTGGTTGGTGGAGGAGGCTTGTGGGGTCTGGGATTTAGGGAGTAGGGTTGAGGCCTCAAGGGGGTGCTGTTGACGGTTTTGGGTTTTGGGTGTACCTGGACCCCAAGAGTACGTAGAACAGCCTTTTAAAGATGTCGGGCCCTGATGTTACCCCAAGGGTCCAAAGGACCCAATAATTAGGTACTCGGTTTTAGGATAGTAGTTATGTAGGTTAGGATTTTGGAGAGTATATGAATATTAAGTACTTGGACCCATAGGGTTACCCACTTGTTGGGGGGTTTAGGTCAGGTTTAGGCTGTAATTAGGGTTTGGGGTTTAGGGTTTAGGGTTTCCAGACTGCCTCAGGGGCTGGTCTCTTGGGGTCTGTGAGGCTCATATATCGGTTCAGTTTTATGGTTTTTGAAGCTTGGGCTATCTTCCCTAAACCCTAAACCCTAAAGCTTCAGAATGCGGACAACAGGGTGCAGGGTCGGCGGCATCAGTCTCTAAAAAAAGTAGTCGAGGGTACATCGCACAAACGTCACCTACCTAGACCGCCCTTTTGTTGGGCAACCTAATTTATATTATGGTTACTTGGAGGGGCAGGGGACTTAGTAAGTAGGTTATAAGTAGAGTTATAAGTACCCTAAATGGAGCTACCCCAATTATAACCCTACTTATAAACGACTNGCAGGGGACTTAGTAAGTAGGTTATAAGTAGAGTTATAAGTACCCTAAATGGAGCTACCCCAATTATAACCCTACTTATAAACGACTTACTAAGTCCCCTGCCCCTCCAAGTAGACCCTAAACCCTATTCCCTATAGATCCCTTTAAGGAACCCTATAGATCCCTTTAAAGAACCCTATAGAAAACAAGCCGGATTGTCCGAACCGCGCAACCCAAGTCATTCAGAAAAGGCTGGGAGCCCCAAACCCCGCAAAAAAACGGCTAAACCCTGAACATCCCCGAACTCCGGGTTTAGGGGTTTAGGGTTTAGGGGTTTAGGGGTTTAGGGTTCAAGGGGTTAGGGGTTTCGGGGTTTAGGGGTTTAGGGTTCAAGGGGTTAGGTGTTTAGGGGTTTAGGGGTTTAGGATTTATAGGGTTTAGGGGTTTAGGGTTTAGGATCTCATCATAAACAAGATGCACCACAGCACAATTGCGTCTGAGGCGGGTAGGCACATATAAAGCACCCTGAACTGTAGCTTTAAGCCTTCTTTGCATGTGCGGAGTTCGCAAAGGTGATGACGGCGACACCACGCTCCACCTGACGATCCGCTGGAATGTGTAAGGCAAGGAATGCTTCGGTTAAGGTTTAGGGTTTAGGGTTTGCGGGTTTAAGACTTCAAGTCCGAGCGGTTGATCTGCAACAGCTGGGGACGCAGACAGACAGAGAGACAAAGAGCCAGGCGGGCAGAGTCCTTCGAGAGCTGTGCGTTATGGCTTCAACTCCTACTCCTTGGACACCAAAACCGTCAGCAACAAAAACTAAGTCCGAAAGCCATCAACTGTGAACCTTCGAAATTACCCCTAAACCCTAAACCCCTAATCCCTAAACCAGAAAACCCTAAACCCGATGGGACGAAGTTCGAAGCTACCTGCAAAGTTCAGTTTTTTTTCTTCACGCCAGGGTTTAGAGTCTAGGGTTTAGGAGTTGAGGGTACAAGCCCCACAGTTTGGGGTCTAAGCTGTAGACGCCCCGGATAATAACCTATGGTGAGACGATGAGTTCGCTTGGGTTCTTAGGCATACTACCAGTGGCAATCGGGTGGAACAGCAAACTGTCACAATGCCGAATATTGAATAACAGGTAAGCAACCATAACAGCAAGGATGGCTTTGAATGTCTTGAAGCTTGGCAATCGCGGTAGCCGCAACGTCGACAAATTCATGCCCGTTTCAAACTCAAGCCAACGCAGCACAGCAACCGCGATCGACTGAAAATATCGGATAGTCTCTGCGTTTGGGGTTGAGGGGTTCATGCTTTCTGGGTTTGGGGTTTCTGGGTTTGGGGTTGAGGTTTCTGGGTTTGGCTGCTGAAAAATTCATCCAAAGCCTGAATGCACTAATTAGTCTCAGCCGAGGCCAAGGGCTCGCTGTAAAGTTGCAATATACCTAGTGCATCAAGATCTAGTACATGAACCCAGAACCTCCAAAACCCCTTACTTAAGGAATATACCTTAAAATAGGATCCCTAGATCTACCTAGAGTCTCCATTGTAGTTCCTTTTTTGGTTAACCAGTCTTATGGCTAGGATCCTATAAGGTTAACCAAAAAAAGGAACTACAATGGAGACTATAGGTAGTGTAAACCGTCGCCATAAACACTATATATCTCCCGAATCCGAAGCCTTACAGCCTAAACTCTGCATCGCATGTAGGGTTTAGGGTCACAGACCTCGCATTTCGTGACACGGCCGATGTCTTCAAATGCCTGGACGCACAGAGATTTGCTTTTTAGGGTTCCTTTGGCAGGATTCATGCAGGGTTCTCGAAAGATTCCGTAAAAGTCTTAGGGTTAAGGGTTCAGGATCGAGGGTTTGGGGTTTGAGGTGCAAGGTTTAGGCTTCAAGGATAGGATTTGGGCTTAAGGGATGAGGGTTTTGGGATCAAGGTTCAGGGTATAAGGACCATAGCTCCTACATTAGCTACTAGGACACAGCATCACACATCTTTGTCGAGAGCCTTTGCGTCTGTATGCTTTGGACATGGGCATTGATCACAACTCCAAAAAAGTTGTTGCACATGCTCTAACCAAAATCCATCATCCGCACCATGAAACTCAACGCTGATACCGAGATGTTGACTCAACAAGCCCTTCAAGCAAAGTCCAAGCAACAACACAATTACGGAATCCTTCCAGAATCATTGCAACACCCATAACCGTGAAACACCTTATATCCATTATTATGGAAACCTTCCTTGCACATAAAAGCCAAACCCGGGAAGAATCCCTGCCAGCCTCCTGGATGTCGCGGTCATCCAGGTTCTTTGGCACCTCAAGCAAATTCCAAGTAAGCCCGAGTGAAGGAATCACAAGAAACTTATAGAACCCTTTGTGACAAATACTCTTATGAAAGTCGCATAGCCTTGAAGGAATCTCATAGCAACCTTATGAAGCTGTACTCGAAAACACTGATAACGCCTTGCTTAACAAGAGATTAACAGCCTAAACCCTAAACATTAGGGTTCAATTAATCAGTTCAATCTGTCTCTCTCTCAAACCCAGAGCATGTCTGCAGGAGACTACTCGTCAGCAGTCCTTACAGCTGGACCAGAAAATGACGTAGCGGCTTTGCTAAAACCATGAATGTTGACTGTGTAGCAGAAACTGGAAAAGGAATGCAGCAAGCCCTTACACGTTACCTGTCCAGTATCCCAGCAGCTACCCATAGGCTCCATAGTAGTTCCTTTTTGGGATTACCTATATAGAATTCTAAATAAGAACCCCAGAAAGGAACTGCTATGGAGCCTATAGGTATAGGTTATCTTCTGGGATGATACAGAGGTCTCAAAAAAAAAGTTAAAGGGTACCCTAAACCCTAAACTTACCTACTCTACTACCAAGAAGCCCCTCAGTCCGGGACCCTGAACCCTACAGTATTGCCCTAAAGCCCTCAGCCGTAACCCCCAAACCCTTACGCCCGGTCCAAGGTGCATTGCAGACCCTGATGCTCTTGCGGGTCGATGCCGTCTTTTCTGTGCGCTCCACCTCGAAATGGTCTTCTGAGTCCATTAGAGGGTTGCGATGCTCTTTAGTGTGTTGACCCGCACATGGGCCTATTGGGTCTTATCGGGTGTAGGGCTCTGTCTCCCCATGCACAAAGGGTTTCAAGTAGCTGAGGATTTATTTTATTTGACTTGTCGGGTACTGCAGGGTTCTTCTAACGGTGTCTAGTCTTGTTGCTGAGGCTTCTTGAAGGTGCAGGTTTTCGGCTAGAGTCTAAGAGTTTAGCGTTTACTTGTAGGTTTAGGGATGGAGGGTTGGGCCTCTGAGCTTTAAGGCCGAAGCACATACTGCATAGGTACATGGAGCTGGCAAGATAAACCCTGCACCCGGGAGCTCAAACTGCTTAATGGTTCGGGGGTGTATAGGGTTTCCCAGAACCTCCAAAACCCCTTAATTAAGGAATATACCTTAAATCATATTAGGGATCCTATTATAATTTAAGGTATATTCCTTAACTAAGGGGTTTTGGAGGTTCTGGGTTTATGGCTTTCAATAGGAGTTCTCGTCGGGTTCTACAAAAAGATGCTAAGCCCATAATTAAGACCCTGAGTGGCACCCATTCACATTCAATTTGAGAGCCCTTTGGGCTTGACGCTTTACAAAAACGAAATAGTATATGGGAGTTTCCGAAAATTCGGGGTACCCCTTATTTCTGTGTCCTTATAAGAAGGGCCTTACTGCCTTACTACTTAGGGTACTTTACTAGGGTCCCCTATTTTCGGAAACTCCCATATGACTCCAAAGAAGGACCCGAAACCCCAAACCTTAGAAAGGTCCAAAGTACCTATATAGTAGAATGTAGGGTTTCCATATTAGGAATCACTGTATTGATTTGGGGAAGTATGCCCCCATAACAGTACCTAGGACCCTTTGGGAAAGAAGGACCCGAAACCCCAAACCTTAAATCATGGAACCTAACATCTCCAGATCCGAATAGCGAAGGTTGGGGCCCGGGTTTAGGGTTTATTCCAAGCACTACTACTGTTCTCAGGTGAATCTTTCTGAGATTTCAACCCCAAGCCCTCTATAAACCCGAAGCCCTCAATGACCTACATACTAGACCTAGTAGGGCTATGTCGGGTTATATGACTTACCAGGAACCGTGAAGTTACAAAGAAATCTTAACAGACACGTCTGGAACATTAAAATGAAATCTCCACTTGGCCCGTTTATTATTGTCATACTGTAATGTCAGCAAAACCCCGAAACCGGAGTGGTAACTGCGCTAACTGTACCTTGGGGACCAGATGACCCTTGTGAGTAGGGCCCCTAGACCCCTATATGAATCCCTCGATAGTATATGAACCTTTAAACCCTTGCAGGGTTCATTTCGTCCCCGAAGTAAAAGGCCCGGTACCAAAAGGGTGCCAAGCTCGTTCAGGCCCCTGCCCTCTCCACACGCTCAGGTCGCTCCTGCAGCTTGGGTTCAGGGTGTAGGGTTTTGGGGGTGTTTTCCTCTCGGGGTCTCGGGTTTAGGGTGCCAGGACTTAGCGGGTTTGGGCTTGGGGAGGGTTTTCGGGTTACCTCACCGTCGGAAACCCGTAAGGTACCCCAAGGGTCCAAGTACCCAACAATCATATACTCTCCAAAATCCTAACCTACATAACTACTATCCTAAACCCACGTACCTAATTATTGGGTCCTCTGGACCCTTCGGGGTATCAGTATCAACCCTGAACCCTTAGCCCTAATGCCCTGATGTAGGAAACCTTCTAGCCGACAGCACATAAAACGAAACTCCCCGAAGCATTTGGGGTAGCTTTCACAGATTCGTGGCTGCAGAGTTCTAGATATTTGGGACTTAGGGTTCATGGTTTAGGATTTCAGATTATCGTGCTTTAAAGCTTTACGGTTTCATGGATGTAGAACTTTCGGGTTGCGTTGTTATCCGTCTTCTCTGGAGGCTTTGGCAGGGGTTCGCATGGGGTCTAGGCGTCTACCAACACCCCCCCAACTACCCCCTATCAGAGCGTAAGTATCCACTATGGAAGACCATAAGGCCTCCATTGAAAGGGCACTTGGGGGTGTATGAGGACAATGACTAGAGGTTAAACACGTATCGGGGTCAGGTCTTGCTGCTCAGGGTTAGGTGCTTGCGGCCGGGGAACTAGAGTTCGCAACCCTCTACCCGCCTAGACCCTCACCAGTTCATGGTACTATTCCTGAGGCTCCATGTAGCCATATAGTATATACTAAGTACAGCTATAACGGGCTTCCTATATAATAGGTACTTTAACGTCTAAGTATAACAGTATATACAGTATATAGGTACATGGAGCCCTTTAGGGGGCTACGGTGGGAAGGAAACATGCAGGGCAGTTGAGGCTACCTCTGCCCGAGGCAGTGCCATCGACAAGACGACGCCTTGTCCCTGTAAGTTGACAACCCAGAGGCTCCACATCCCAAAGGTCCTAAGTACCTATACGGTAGAATGTAGGGTTTCTATATTAGGAATCACTGGTATGATTTGGGTAAGTATCCCCCATAAGAATACCTAGGACCCTTGCGGGTACATACTACCATTACCCTAGCTAATACCATAATAAGAATGGTCTTATGGCACCTAACTCCATAATGGTAGCAGCACAGTATATATGGAGCCTCTTGGTACGCAGATGATCCAGGTGAAGACTGCTAGCAAAGCCGTGCCGAAGGGGCTTGGATGCGTGCTATGGCTGCACATGCCCCTAAACCCCTAGACCCTAAACCCCTAACACTAAACCCTTAAACCCTAAACCCTAAACCCTAGACCCTAGACTTTAAACCCTCAAACCTCAACGAATGGGAGCCAGGCTCGGTTCGAGTCATGACCATCCGAGTCATGAAGAACAGGCTCCGCATGCGTCCCGCAATCAGACGATGCGGCGCGTGTCTCCACGTGACGTTTGCTGCTTGATGTTACATGGGAATCGTCGACAGTGGCCCCTGAATACAGGGGCTTAGGAATACAGGAAAAACAACACTGCATACTGCAGACAAAGTATGAGATTCCACGCCTCCCTAAGCGGCTGACTAAATTAATAGTCTTAAACACTCCGCTGAGGCAATCCTAAATAGTCAGATCCTCCATCCTTGTTGGAACCTGACGTCTGCTTCGAATATTTTTAAAATGGCTTCATATCGGGGCCTGGATAATTTGCTTAACACACAGGTTTGGGATTTGATAGGGGTCTTGTACTATCAGGACTATGAATGTACGCAGGAACCTTGAAGTATGGTACTACTGCTGGGAAACACCAGGACCCTCATATTATCCTAAATAAAAGGTTCAGTTGCCCAACAAAAATACACTTTCCGACCTGGCTCCCAAACACTAAGCCCTTGCCCCAAACTATAAGACCTCAACACCCACAAAACTTCTTACAACTCAGAACCCCTACAACCCAGAATGCCTCATCTAAACCCCTTTCCCGCCCACCCCCACCAACAAATCAAAATCAAAGATCTGCCTCCCTCTCGATGCGCTCAACCCGCTCGGTGCGCTGGGCACGCGCCAGCCGGGACACAGCAGCAGGTGGCGCTGAGGGCATGACCTCACAGGCTCTCTAAGGGTCCATGTACCTTTTAACGGGTTCTTTAAGGGGTTCCTCTAAGGTACTATGCTATTTAGAGTGTAGGGTATCACGGTCCATGTACTGCACCCATGTAGTATATACTTAGGCCCTCAAGTACCTATATGTGGACTAGGTTGAGCCCAAAGTATACATTACATGACGAGTACATAGTTACATAGGCTCTTAGGGTCTGTTGGATCGTCATTGTCTGCGGATTTGCCATGAAGTGTCCTTCAGTTGACTAGAAAGATATGATATGATATGAGTCTTTAGGCTTTTGGTTAAAATGTTTTACAAATTCGTCTTACAGTTGTGCACAGGATCTGGGATTGTGCGAGTTTCTGTTTAGGGTGTGGGTCTGTGGCGTTGGAGTTCTTTCGGTTTAGGGTATGGGCTTTCGGTATTCCTTCAGCGTCCGAGTAGTCATGAATCCCAAACTCTGGATTGCTGTACCGTTTCTGAACGGGATACAGCATGTATCGGTTAGGAGCCCTTACTGCGAAGTGCAATGAGCAAAAGAACCCTGAAACCTTAACCAAACCCTGGCACGCCCCAAATCCAGAACTCGAAACCTCAAGCACTAAACCCCAGACACGAACTTGGGAGGGGGCATGAGCAATTTGAAACACAAACGCTGTTTTTTTTATGGTTCCGTGTCACAAAGATACTCCGAACCCTTACTGTAATTATTATGGGCAGTGCCCCTATACTAAACCTTTATGCTTCATAGTAATCTTAAAATAAATGGAACCCTCGAAAGCAGGCTCTGAAAAAACAAAACTGAATAAATCCTGTACGGGTACCCGTGAAGACACCCTCTTGTATTCAGCAAGGCCATGCAAGGCCCATCTATAAAACACAAAATCTCAAGAGAGCCCCACCCGGGTCACGGGAGGCGGCGCTGGAGCCCTGCAGCAAATGGAGGATTCGGGTTCCTTTCAATTTCAAGGTTCCTTCAACGGGTTCCGTTAAGGATTCCTTGCAAGTTTCTTTAAAGGGTCCGTTAAGATGCGGGGTGATTAGGAGGTTGGGGAGGTTTAGATATTGCATTATACTTATAGGTACTGCTACGGCATTTTGGTTCTTCAGACCTCTATATCCGAGGGCTTAACTTTAAGAGGTGTTAGAGTCTGTTAGAGGGTATGCCACGGGTTTGCAAAGTTGTCACAACCTGTGAACTGTGATTCTAAAAAGCTTTACAGGGATTGGCTGATTCTATCAGAACTGAGAGGTGCAATGCCTAGCAAGTTTTTGGCCCAAAATTCTGTTGACATTTAGCACACACACCCTTGGGTTCCATGTGCACGCATAGTATATACTTTGGCCCCGCAGCACCAGTATACCCAGTTGTTTACGGCCGACGTATACGCGATATTAGCCTTATACCCTAAACCCTGATAGTACCCTTCTACACCCAATAAAGTAATCGAAATAGTCAAAAACAATTTCCGGCGCAAGTTTTGGGCTTAGCGTTTAGGGCCCTCGGGGTAATAGAGTTTAGGAGTGTGAATTTTGCGACTGGCTTGTAGCATGATGGTACTGAAAAATTGGTGCTTTATAGGGCGGCCTACGGCTCTGAGAGGCTTTGGATCAGCAGGCTTAACAAATTGGAAACAAGTCCGGCTACACGAGCAGCCGTTTAAGGGACTTGCAACTCTTTGGTTGTAAAACAAGCATCCAATCACAAACACGGAGTTGAAACACCTGAACTTTAAATTGTAAAAGACCTAAACCACAATTCTCGGCTGCCAATCCTAAACATGAACCTTCAAACTTAAAAACCTACTGTAAATTGGATGCAAAAGCACAACAGTGGCAAAATGCATCTTTGCTGTCGCATTTGCACAATGATGCTCTTTCCGCGAGGATCCACTTTCAGATCCCCGAGGTGAATCCTGTGATTGTGCATTTCGAGCTCCATGGCTTGTAAGCTCGTGAATAACGTAATTTGGGAGACGAGCACCAAAGGAGCAAATAGCACGAACAATTTCTTTATTTGATGCCTCAATACAGCGCCTCAATACAGCTACCGGGCCGGCTTTGCTTCATGTAAACTGAATGGGTTTCGCCTACGTCTTACTCTATATATAGCCTCTATAGCCATAATCCACAATTTCTCAAGCTGCATGCACTCGGCATTGCATAGCCTACTGCCAAGGCGACCCTAAATTCCTGAACGACCTTCTCAGTTCAGTAAGTTGGTGTAAAGCACCCGCTGCCTCGTTTGCCATTAGGACTTGTGCCCCCTGCCCCCCCCCCCCGGGCTGGACACGGGACGGCCATTTGACAAGATCGTGCTGCTTAGACAAGAAAACAGAAGCAAACACAACCGCATCAAACATTCACTCAAACTCGAGATCGTTGTCCGGCTACAACCGATTATGTAGAAGCTACTATCCGCAAACATAAGTACTTAATCGAAAATACACGCCAGCAGGGCGTACCATACTGTACCAATATTCCTGAACGACCTTCTCAAGTCAGTAAGTTGGTGTAAAGCACCCGCTGCCTCATTTGCCATTACGACTTGTGCCCCCTCCCGCCCCCTGCGCTGGGCTGGACACTTGACGGGTATTTGACAAAATCGTGCTGCTTAAACTAGAAAGCAGGAGCAAGCACAGCCGCATCAAACAGCCAAACAGCCACTCAAACTCGCGATCTTCGTCCGGCTACTACCATACTGTTTCAATAGTAGCGCTACTGCCGGCACTTTCAGTGCTACGAAAACGTACTGAACTGCCAGGCTGACGTTCCAAGGATGTGTTCGCTGAGTCTGCTGGGTCTGCTAAATTTGTGAACCTATAGTGGACAGTATGAACTCCAAAGCCATGCACTAAACCGTACAACGCACTAGAACAACTTTAGCCCAAAACCTTTATCCCTAAACCCTAATCCCTACATTGAACTCCTGACCAATCCCTGATCTCTAAACCCTACATAAACCTTAGTCCCTAACCCTAAACTCTAATCCCTACACCCAAATGCCTAACCCCAATCCCTGATCTCAAAACCCTATATAAACCTTAATCCCTAACCCGAAGGTCATGTGAAATGGATAGCTTGCAGCAATACAAAATGGACAGGGACGGCCTACAGGTAGTCTTCAATACCTGCTCTTTCACTGTGGCAGGCTCTGATTTGGCTTTCTCTAGCTCAAGCTGCTAGCTCAATAGTGCAGTCTGCGAACTCGCTTGTAGGAGTTGCAGTCGCGGGAGTGGTCGCAAGGGGTTCTTGACCGTCGTCGAAGCTGTAGTCGCGATAGTTGTCGTCTTGCTTCTACAGGAAGCAATCTTCGTACCACCATGTGCATTCTTTATGATGGCTTTCATGGGTGTACTCGACTTGGCACAGGAACAACGCCAAGCAGCCAACTTCCCGCATTGAGGACACTTTTGTCTTGCCATAGCATTATCAGCTGCGCAACTCGTCTACAGACTGAAGTTGTTGATGTGAAGATACGCTGCTGCACAGATGCGAGTTGCAAGAAGTACAAACTTCAACAACAGCTTCAACATGCTTCGAATAGAACAATTTGAACGACTCGTGCTCGACGATCCTTGCTGTCGGCACGTGTAGAGCTGAGTCGCTGCACGGAGCAGCGGCGACGGGGTTCTCGGAGCTGGTGAATTGTCATCCAGAGCATCCTGAGGTGGCGAGATTCGCGAAGTGTAAACAAGGTCGACAGCAGAATGCAGGTGGCGCTGCGACGACAAGCACGTGGCAAAAGTCATGCCGTAGTAGTCTTCAGTAGGCACACGAATCGGAGCAGGATCCGTAGCCAAGAGACCTGCCATGCCTTCCTGCTATCGGGATCAACAATTGTGTAGTGTCACCAACTAGTCACGACAACAGCCATCAAAAGCAACCATCCCAGCGATCAAGGCGACGTCACACCAACGAGGCTCGCCGGTGGAAATGGCTAGTCATGTTGCACAGAATCCACACAGCAACGGACTAGTGACTAGCGATAACTTGTACCGGCGCACTTGCCATGTCTCGCCATTTTTGTAACCCCAACATCAAGCCTGCGGCACGTCCACTGGCGTTTGCAATAGTTCCCTCAGACGAGGGGTCTCCAGCGAGAGCATAAGCTCCAAAATTCCGCGCCTCGACTAAGGTTCGGCAGTAAAGCAAGACTAGTCCTCAAAAGTTCGAACGGCGTCAACGGAGAAGACACCTGAGAGGAAAGAAATGGACATGGCTGGCAGGACAGCTCGTGCCCAAGTATCCATAGAACAGCAGCACATCCATCCATCGCCGGCTGAAGTTCCGTGCGCCCATGGGATACAGCCTTTAACTATGGATCTGCAGTTTCTGACCGTTTATCGGTGATTGTCGGAGCCACCTCAAGATGTTGGGTGAAGTTCGGGAGTTGACTCCGACATACTCCGACTGAAGGAGTTTTGCAACTCCGAATGCCGACCCTCCCCCAGTTATACATTTATTCCATTATTCCCTGGGGTTGCTACCAAACCCTCAAAAGGAGGAGGCCCCCCCGTTATACACTAGTTGGGCGTGGGAATCTAAACCCAAACCTATAGACCCAACAACCCCACTCCCCAATCCCTAAGCCCGACTCCCCAATCCCTAGGCCCTTTGGCCGCAAGCTGTGGCTGAGCCATCTCAGACAGTCTCTTGCAAGCGGCCAAGCACCTCGAACGCTTTGGGGATTTAGGGGTTGATGGGGTTTAGGCTTTAGGGATTTAGGAGTTTTCAGGCTTATAGGGTTTGGGGTTGATTAGGAGTTCTGGGGTTAAGGGTTTAGGATTTAGGGGTGTAGGGGTTTAGGGTTTAGGATTTGGGGATTTAGGAGTTGAGGGGTTTAGGCTTTGCGTTTAGGGCTTGAGAGATTAGGAGTTTTCATGGTTTAGGGTTCAGGAATGTAAGGGTTTCTATGAGTTGTTCTGGAGTTTTGGTGGGGTTGCATAGGAGCTGGTCTTCGTGATTCTGGAACTGTAGCAGACGTTAGGGTTCAGGGATTCAGGGTTTCAGGTCGAAGGGCCTTTAGGGGTTTCGGCAGCTTGTAACTACTGAATATATCTCCTAATCGCCGCTTAATTTAGCTCAATACTATATTATTGCTTGGGGTTTCTGAATCTACTTATCCCTATAGGAGAATCAAAACCATATTTGAGTTATTGAAGAGCCTAGATTAAGCCCCTTATGATGACCCTCATAACAACCCTTGTATAGCCCTGACAGGAACCGAATAAAGCGACCCTATCCAGGATCCCCGGCAACCTAGGATCAAAGGGCTCCCGTTTCCTAAGGAATCTAAACCGCAAACGATGAACAAGGCCCACTGAAAAAAAACAGAAATACCCTGTATAGCCCTTGTAAACCCCTACACCCTTATTATCATCATACTCATGATAATCTTAACCTTTGTAGAACCCATAAAAAAACACGCTTTTGATATTGTTAAGGCCCCAAGATTACTGCCATCCATGGCTCTGGTGGGCTCACGTTGACGGACGGGTTCTGGTACTGTGTGCCTGGTCTGGCCGCGGGCTAGGGTTTACAGCTTTAGGGCTCCAAGTCCTGCAACCCACAAGCACAAAGCCCTACCTAATATAGGGGCCTTAATAATTAGAAGGGGGTTTTGGGGCCCATTATACTACTATTCTAATAAGGAACCCCCCAAAAAAGTATAGGTAACTATTAAGGCCCCTATAGTACACCCTCAGCCGAGTTACCTTTTCATGATTGCCTTCTTTCCGTTGTTGCAGGACCCCTTCTGTAATCAAGTACTCAAAGAAGGATCTTCGAAATACTGGCAGGAGCATGAGACTTCCGACTGACATGCCGCACTATCAGCTGAAACTTGCTGGGGAAATTTCAGTCGACCCCCCGTCTGCACTAAACCGTAAACCCCTGAACGCCGTAAACCCTAAACACTGAAGCACTCAACCTTAAAGCGCAAAATCCTAGAACCTACTAGAACCTAGAGCCCTAAACCCTGAAGCTCTCAACTCTAGCGACCTGAGGCTCTACACCCTATACAACCCTGAACCTCAAAACCCTAAAGCCCTTAGAACCCAAGGCCCTAAACCCCCAAACTGGACTTTATCCTATACCCTGAACCCTCAACCTTATACAGCCTTACGCCCTAAACCCAGAACCCAAAACCCCTAAACCCACTAAAACCTCAAGCCCTAAACCCAACTTTAAACTCTAAAAACAACAATAGAACCGAGCCGAGACACTCGGAGAAGGAGGCCGGTCCAAAGCAACAGCAGTTCCGACTGCACCTCGGCCATGCCCAGAGGTTCAGGGTTTGGGGTTTAATAGACGGTTGAGGGTAGTTGAGGGTTAGGGCTTTGGGGGTTGAGGGTTCAAGGGCGGGGCTTGGCTTTTAGGGGTATAGAGTCCCCAAGGGTCTAAGTACCTAATAATCATATACTCTCCAAAATCCGAACCTACATAACTACTATCCTAAAACCGGGTACCTAATTATTGGGTCCTTTGGACCCTTGGGGAGTGTGCAGGGTTGAGGGTTTAGGGGTTTTGGGGCTTTAGGCCTTTTAGGGGTGTAGGGTGCGTAGGGGTGGGGCTCTGGGCTTCAGCTTTTCAGGGTTTAGGGGTTCAGGGGTTTGGGGCTTAGGGGCTGAGGGGTTTAGGGTTTAGGGCCTAGGGGCTTAGGGTTTAGGGTTTAGGGGTTTAGGGTTTAGGGCTTAGGGGCTTAGGGTTTAGGGTTTAGGGGTTTAGGGGTTTAGTGTTTATAGGGCACGTTTTCGGGGTTGATATGGGCAAGGCCCAGAAGCCCCTCAAGCATCAGGTTTTAGGGTTGAGCGCTAACTGGAGGGTCGGTTGAAGGCAATTAAAATGCTAAGAGTACGAGGTCATGCATGTTTTCGCCTCAAAAGTGTGGTACCATGGGACACATTAAGCGTAAAGAGAATAGGATAGGTGAAAGTGGCCGTGCGGAAAGTACAGAATCTGTTAGAACCCTGTAAAAACGATCATAAAATCCCATAGAGAGGCCTCGCAATACCCCACAGAAAACCATACAACAAGTCTGAAGAGGCTTTCCTAAAACCTGCTAAAAACCCTATAAAGCCTTAGATCACTTGTTTGTTGGCTCTTTTGGCCCACCGAGGCACCTGTCGCCATCAGGATCGCACAGGCTGCCAAGCTGAATTCAAGGCCTGACCCAAAGCAGCACCCTCTTTGCGGATTAGGGTTTAGGGTTTAGGGGCGTAGGAGTTTTAGGGATTCAGGGGTGTGGGGGTTTAGGCGTATAGGGGTTTAGGGCCTTGGCTTTAGGGGGATAGCTGTGATTGCTTGCTCTAAGGCCCCATGCAAGGGTCATAGGTACTGTTATGGGGGATACTTACCCAAATTATAACAATGATTCATAATAGGTTTAGGGTTTAGGGGTTTAGGGTTTAGGGAATTCCTAATATAGAGACCCGACATTCTACCATTTAGGTGCTTAGGACCATTTGGGAGGCAGGCTGCTTCCGGGGAACTAGAAACCGTGAACCTTCAAAAGGCCCTGAAATCGTAAACTCTGCTTTAGGCCCCCTAGCCGGTAAACTAAGCCTTGGTGGCCTTTCATATGATGTGGAGGCCTTGATAATTGGATCAGCGTTTTCTCCATTTCATAGTTCAACCTTGTAAGGACATGTAGGGACTGTAAAGGGAACTTTCTTTCTCCCTGGTGGTTCAGCTCTCTGTACTACCTGTTCCAAGACTCGCTTCGAGTCCAACAACGACGACGCTTTTTTGGTAGGAAGTCTGCGAACCCAGAGCCTCCATAAGCCCGTAATTAAGGAATATACCTTAACTCATATCAGGGATCCTGTTTGTATTTCAGGTATATTCCTCAATTAAGGAATAATTAATTGAGTCTCTGGGAAAACCCAATGGTCCGGCTGACCGAAACACCTGCGACAGGGGCTTGCCGTGTTGCGATACCCCTCAGTTGCAGTCCCATTCGGGTTTAGGGCTTAACCCTAAGGGTCCAAGTACCTAATAATCATATACTCTCCTAAATATTGAGCTACATAACTACTATCCTAAACCTAAGTACCTAATTGTTGGGTCCTTTGGACCCTTAGGGGAAGTGTTTAGGGCTTAGCGTTGAATCCAAACCCTCGACCCTAAACCAAACCAGCATCTCTCAAGTGGCCTTTAATAGAGCCCTTATGGTCCTTAATGGTTGGTACTTAGTATACCAGGGGGTAGTTGGGGGGGGGATGGAAAACCCCTAAACCCTAAACCCTAAACCCCTAAACCCTAAACCCCTAAACCCTAAACCCTAAACCCCTAAACTCTAAACCCCTAAACCCCAAACCCCCAAACCCCTAAACCCTAAACCCCTAAACCCTAAACCCCTAAACCCTAAACCCTAAACCCCTAAACTCTAAACCCCTAAACCCCTAAACCCCCAAACCCCCAAACCCCTAAACCCTAAACCCCTAAACCCTAAACTCTAAAAGGTTGAACGCCTACCTCTAAGTGGAATCCGTAACTAAGCGCCCTGGGCTCTCTTAGCCCGCCTGGTTCGAAGACCAGCCAAGCGAAGAAGGAAGCCAAGGATGCTCCCAATAAGTGCACGCCTTTGGAGGTTCTACGTACCTAGAGTTTCGGGTTTTTGGTTGGGTTGTGGGTAGGGTTTAGCGCTCGTGTTTTGCAGCTCTTAGAGTCTTGCGGGTTTTGTGCTTGTAGAATCCTCACCGTAAAATGAAATAAAGCCATCCGGATCAAAAAAACACTAAAGTCTAGCTAATGCGTCTACTGCGTTTGGGGAGGGGGGACATGAAACAAGAGCATTATGCCAAACCTTCTACCTTAACATACCGAAACGTACATAAGATAACGTACGTAAGATCGGGGCCTGAATAACTAGAATAGGGCTTCGATCGGGGTATAGTATACAGTGATAAGTATATTACGGGGCGCCAAGGAACGCTATTGACCACAATGCCGGAACCTACGTTAGTGGTCATTCTCAGTCTATATGTAGGTCCCCATTGCCTGAAAGTTCCACATGTGACCTACCCTAGCAGCTGCCACAATCTGTTCTTTGCAGGTGCCTATATTGAATCAGTATCAAAACTGAGGGACCATTTCCCTAGGGCTCCATGTGCCTTTTTTTGCACACTTAAGCCCTAGAGTGCCTACAAGGGAACCCCTTTAAGGACTAAGTATATGCAATGCCCCAAGGGTCCAAAGGACCCAATAATCAGGTACTCGGTTTTAGGATAGTAGTTATGTAGGTTAGGATTTTGGAGAGTATATGATTATTGGGTACTTGGACCCTTGGGGATGGGTACATGGAGCCTTCGGGTTTGGTAAGTGCAGGGAAAGTCTGGCTGGTATGCATGCAGTTTCCACTTCGGGATGCTTGCTTCCGGATGACTCTGCTGCTGAATTTTTGGTGACTTTCGGAGTCTGGATGATGGACTATCCTTAAGGACGAAATCAGCCCTAAAAGGGTTTAGGGTTCAGAAAGGGATCCTTAGTACAAGGGGGTCCTTAAGGATGAGGTGTTCGGGGTGGAAGTACAGATTACAGTAGAGGGTTTTTCGAACTCTGCAAACGCTTGTAAGCCCGAAAACCCGAAACCCTGAACCCGAAGTCTCTCCTCTCACCCCAAGCCGTAAACCTCAAACCTTAAACCCTGTGATGCTCGGGGTTTGGGGCTCTCTGGTCTTAGGGTGTCTTTGGCATTTGAACTAGTTCATGGTTGGGATATAGATTAAAAATGTAATTTGTTATCCCTTATTGGCTTTAAGTACCCATAGAAATGTAAAATGTTACCCAACTATGACAAAGTTAAGGTGTTGAGCTTCGGGTCTTGGAAGCTCCATCATTCCAGGAACTTAGACCCCTAGCAAAATTATGATTTTAGCCGTTTCTTAGGGATTACAATAACCAAAGATTAACAAATATTTCTAAGTTCCCCTAAGTATATTATTATACAGCTACATAGAGCCTTAGGGGGCCCGAAGATTAGGACTCGTTCGGATTTCGGTCTAACTCTACCCCGGACTTTCGGACGTCTAAGTTGCAAGCCAATTGGGAACATCATGTAGTCTGTGCGTCTCTCTCTCTCTCTCTCTTTCTCCATCTTGATATACATACATATACGTATGTATCTGTTTCAGATGGGCAGCTTTCGACACTTGCTGCCCTCTTTCAGCAACAACTGTACGATATAGGGGATTTCATGTCCTATCTCTCCCCTCCGCAGCTTGCATTTTCCCACACCCTAATCCTGAAACCCTAAACATAAATCTAAACTCCTCGTCGGGGCACGGAAAAGCCTGCATGCCCCAGATAGCTTCTCACTCGGCGCCGTGTTTCCCGAGTTTTCCAATCCTGGTGCACCCTAAACCCTTAAATCCCTAGAGTCCCGACCCCTAAACCCTACCAGTAGCCGAAAAGACCTACCTTCTTCAGGGTTCCTTATTACGGTTTGTATATGGGTAGTTGTCAAAATTATGGCCCCTTTCTGGGTACCCTAAATATTAGGTGCCCTACTATATTAGGGACCCAAAAAAGGGACCATAATTTTGACAACCACCCATATATAGTCCCTTTAAAAAGTAGGTCTTTTGGGCCACAGGTAAGCAAACCCTAGCCCCGAAACCAAGGCTCGAAGGATTCCCCGGGGGGCTCTGTCTTGAGAGGCCATGTTGCAAATTTCCCTAAGGTAGTTGTCAAAATTAAGGTCCCTTTTTGGGTACCCTAAATATTAGGTGCCGTATTATACTAGGGACCCAAAAAGGGACCATAATTTTGACAACCACCCATATAGTATATACTTAGGCCTTAAAGTACCTATATAGGGAGCCCTTTAAGGCTTGAGTATCTACTATGAAGGTACATGGAGCCTTTGGCTTTAAGTTTGGTGAAGGCTTGTTGGACGACGTTGACCCGCGAAGAGTCTTGCGGATTCTTCGTATGAGCCATTTCCGAAAGAAACAAGAATGATCTGACTTCTGACAGCCAGGTGCCCTAAACCCAAGACAGTCCTGCAACTTTCAGCGGCTCGATCCCAGCTGTCACTGTCGCCCCCGTCGCTGCGCCTAGTGCTTGCACCGCCAGCCTTGCTGTGGTGCCGGGGTCTATAGCACACCGCTTCGGGATTCGGGTTTTGCTACCTCCCTTGATCCGGAAGCAAACACCGTCGGACACAGCAGAGCCGGAGCGTCGGAAGGGTCACAATTCGGATGTTTTGATTCAGGGTCTACCTATAGTCTCCATTGTAGTCCCTTTTTTCGGTTAACCAATTTTATGGCTAGGATCTTATAATAGAGTTTTTGGTTAACCCAAAACAAGGAACTACAATGGGGACCATAGGTAGAGTCTAGACCTCAAGGTTTGCAAACAAGGATTTCAGGCTGGAAATGTCAGGATTAGTCTGGTGGCCAAACGGACGAACTCAATAACAAATTTTGGGACCTCGGTTAGTTCTGATAGGAAGCGCTTCAGGATAGTTAGGTCCAGGGTTACGGTAATTATGTCGTACAAGGACGCGCAGTCTGCAGCGATGGATCTTTTGTTATATTGGTGCTCGACTGCGGTCTAGGTATGTTTTGGGCAGCACTCAGATAAATCCAGAGTCCGGAACTTGAACTAATTTAATTAAGCCTCAAAACCAAAATCCAGCATATACTCGCCAACACAACCCTGGACCTTTCATCCGAATTAGATCCAGTACAGCAGGAAAGCAAGGGAACCCATCAACATCTTTCTTAGCACTCCCAAGTCAGTAATGTCTGAATGCGGATTAGACAGGGGGCTCAAGTTGAGTATGACGGCCTTGCAAGAAGGTCTCGCGTTCGCTCGGTAAGCCCGTACTAGACATGAGTGCCCTTCAAAAAAAGCGCCACCGTGGGGCTGCATCAGGCTCTGCTGCCCTGCACATATTGCGGCTCCAGGAACACCTTCTGTCTGATTCTTAGAAGGGAATGGGGGGATGGGTTATTGGGACTACTATAGGGAACCTTCAGGGTCTATCATAGGGATCCATTCCCCCATTCCCTACTAAGCACCAGACAGGTTTACGCAGTTCTCAAAGTCGGCGTCTCAAGGGCGTTTGGGGAACATGGTTAAGGGGCATGGGTGGAGTCGGACTCGTGCTCTTTGTTTACAGGGCTTGCAGGCGGGGTCTAAAAGGCTTAGTTTTTCCAAGGGTCCAAGTACCTAATAATCATACACTCTCCAAAATCCTAACCTACATAACTACTATCCTAAAACCAAGTACCTAATTATTGGGTCCTTTGGACCCTTGGGGTTTAGGGGGGGGATGGAGCTTTCGGGTTAATGTCATGGCTTAGACCCTAAAACCTAACCCAGGAACCCAAACGCTCTAAAACTCTAAATCCTTCAAGTCAACCCAAAGACTCTATGGACCTAAATCGTATATACTTTCGACAAAGGGGGCGGGTTCAGGGTCTGCCCTTTGGAGTTTAGGGTTGAGGGCTTCGGCTTCGGCTAAGAATAAACCATACGGGAGGCCGTGAAGAACCCTTACATATGTACGATTTCCTGAAAAGCAGGTTTCTGAATGTGAGGGTCCAGGTAGATCTTAAGCCCTATAAAGTCCGAAATTCTAAACGCTAGGCCCTAAGCCCTATAAGCCCTAAAGCCTAACCCACAACCGTGAACCCGAAAGCCCAATAGCACCCATAGATCCCTACGGAAGCCCGATAAACAGACTCCAAACATCTATGCTAAGCTCTAGTATTTCTGAACCCCAAACCCCAAACCCTAAACCCCTGAATCCTTAAACCCTAAACCCTTTCTGATACTTCGATCACCAAATACGACAGGTCACAGTGCTTGGCTTCAGCATTTGCAGTTGAAAGTTTACAGTTGGGTTAAAACAACCACAAGCGTAAATGGAGGTTGGGGCTAAGAGGCTAAGAGGCTTGAGCTCTCGAGGCTGCTTTAGCCCAAAGAAATACCTGCAGACAAAACCCGACCTGTTGGGGTTCCTTTCATGGCTTTTATAATAAGAATTCTTTGAAAACGCAGTGTTTTGGGGTCACGGATACGACTATTAATGATCATGTGGGTAGTTCTCTAAATCAGGGTCCCCTTTGAGTCCGCGGAATGGTACGGCACCCTTAAAAAAAGGACCCTAAAGGGGACCGTAGTTTAGAGAACTACCCATGCAGCCTTCTGCTGTTAGATAGAAGCCCCTTACAGGCGGGTAGTTCTTCTTCCATAGTACTCCCATAAGACCCCCTTTACCTTATAGGAGTGGTATGGGAGGCTTATGGGAAACTACCCACCTAATAACTACCCACCTGTAAATGGCTTTTAAGTCATGCCAAGCTGCCGCTACCGAGCATGGCCAGGAAGCCCAAAAGGAGGGCAGACCTTCGAAACGGACTTAGCCTTATAAGGTTTAGGGTTTAGGGTTTTTTAGAACAGGGTTTGGGGTTAGACACGGACCATAAGGGCGTTACATAAACCTTAGAAATAGGGTTTGGGGGTAGCAGCACATTGCATAACTCAGCTAAGGGCTATAAGGGCATTTCATCGCCAGTTATTCCGATCTCCATTATTGTTTGATTCCGTGGTTAGCTTGGGTTCTTGTTAAGGGATTTAAGTTACCATAATAAGGACACCATACTATTTACCATAGGTCTCTGTTATGGTAACTTACATTAAACCCCTTAACAAGAACCCAGTTGGCAACCTCCAGGAACAGGTCATTCGAGCGAGGAGGTCCATAGCGAGATCGAGGCATGGCGCGAGAAGCTGTAACCCTAAAGGTCCATGTACTCAAATAGTATTTACTGTACTGTGGGCCCAATGTACCTATATAGGGAGTACTGTAAGGCCAAAGTATATACTATTTGGGTACATGGACCCTCAGGTAACGGCTAGAGGCCGAAAAAGCCGTAGTAGAACATATCGAAATCTAAAGTCTCCGTTGTAGTTCGTTTTTTGGTTGAACCCCTTTTTTTCAGGATCCTAAAGGGTATGGAGAATATAGGTAAGGCTTTGCAAAATCACAGTACTGTGTTGTCGATGTCCACCACAGCAGCCAGCAGCAACAATGAGACAAACAGCAGGACTAATTATGTAATAAGAACGATCAGGGAAGGTCTTCCGAATTGCGGCTCTCACCATGCAGCCTTGTAGAAAGGGACAGCAAGGATCCTCACCACATCAGCGAACATGACAACATATGGGACTGAAAGTGAACACCCTCCATAAATGGCTACTTTGGATCCTCTGGGTAACCCAAGCTTCGGGACCCGGCTTGTGCCTAAACCCTAAAATTCCCTAAAACCTGAACCTTAAATCCTAAACACATACCCTACGCCCTAACCCATAAATAAGCCCTACGACGTTGCCGTCCGTGCGGCAGGGCAGCCACAGCCGCCTGGCCGAGGTGGCAGATTTTGACAGGCCTGGGTCACAAGACGACGGCACTTGAGGTCTCAGGTGACTTTGTAAGTAGGGGTATAACTGGGGGTACAAGTACCCAAGTTGGATTAGTGTACATGGGCCTTGAAGTAGGGCTCTAGGGACTTCACTTCTTAAGGCTATGGAGTCTTATAGGCTTGTTATAAGATTTTGTGGGAACCCTGAAACCCAATACGGACTATGGATGAACATTCCGGAGAGTCTAAGTACAGATGTTAGCCGTACCTTTAACATGGCTTTGGGAATCTATTCCTAAGTTTAGCTTGGGGAAGCTAGTCCTAAGTTTAGCGGCAGATTTCAATGAGTCTCAGCCTAGAACCTAAACCTGGTTCAAGTCCTAGGCTATGCATGCTGCCAGACTGTACCTGCCATAGCTGAAACCTGACCCATCACTGAGAAACTCCAGAGTGAGGACATTTCTGAATAATTGTATCAGTGCTGCAGAATACGGTGGTCCGGAGATAATTGCATAAACAACTATATACACCAAGGTCATGAACATCTCTTTATATAGATAGACAGGCAGACGACAGATGGACAGACAGATGGACAGAAAGACAGACAGGCAGGCAGGCAGGCAGGCACAGCATCCACTGGCTTCTGTTGCTCCGCCGGCTTCTGAACGAGTTGCCGTTTCTGATCTTTCTGCATTGCACTGCGGTCCTCAGCGATACGCTTAGGCGTCCTTTTGGCCACGAAATACTTGGACGTAGCTTCCGCAGGCTCGAAGATGGCTGGAGAGTCCTTTTCGATGTCCGATTGGACATAGCCGAAACAGGTCAGCGCCGGAGCGCTGCCAACAAATCGCAACAACACTGGGCCACGATTACCAGCTGGCTCCGCAGAATATATGAGTTCAGCGGCTGGATCGCCTTGCACATAAGCCAATTGAACAGTGTTGCTCAACACACGGCGATCGACTGTGCCGGCAGCTGGAGGCAAGAACACGTCTGGGTGTAGCAATCGTATAGCCGATCAACACAATGCCAACTCCAGGCGGCGTCACGAACACTTCCGACCCAGACGCATCAGACGTACTTCGTCAGGCAGACAAAGAAATAGATAGACAGACAGATAGACAGAAAGACAGACAAAGAGATCGATTGATAGACAGAATGGCCAGATGCAAATCGACAGACAAATGGATTGATAGTTCGATAGACAGACAGACAGACAGACAGACAGACAGACGGACCGACGGACGGACAATCAGGGAGACAGCTTAATTGATCGGTTAAACAGAAAGATAGACAGTATGCACACCTTGTGAGTCGAGTCGGTGTGCCCAGCTAGTTAATGAGTAGAGTCAGCAGAGCTTGGGATGGCGAAAACCGGTGGTTCAAACCCTAAGCCAGATCTGTCGGAGCTGCATTTCCGACTCGAAGTCGTCCTCGAAGTTCATCTTGGCCTGAGGAGGCTTAAGGGGGTTTAGTTCAGGGTTTGGGCTTTAGGGTTCAGGGCACTATCACTCAGTTTTGATATTTGGGGGTTGATCAAAATTCTGGGCCCCTTTTGGTCCCCTAGACTATAAGGAATATGGTATAATTCAGACCCCAAAAGGGCCCATAATTTTCATCAACCCCCATTTAAACTTCCCAGCTTTTTGTGGGAAAACTCCGAGGTGTCCTAAAGTCCCAAGACTTTTGAGAGTACCTATAGTCTCCATTGTAGTTCCTTAAAGGGATCTATCAAGGAATTAAGGAAATATACCTTAAATCATAGTAGGATCCCTAATATAACCCCAAGGGTCCAAAGGACCCAATAATAAGGTACTTGGGTTTAGGATAGTAGTTATGTAGCTCTACGTTTGGGAGAGTATATGATTATTAGGTACTTGGACCCTTAGGGTTATGGTTGGGGTTACCTTATAGGATCCTAAATATATATTTGGTTAAACCAAGAAAAGGAACTACAATGGAGACTATAGGTAGAACCCTTATGGAAGCCCCATAGTAGCCTTCTCGAACTGTTGAAGTATCATCCGAACACCGATCCGAGCAACGGATACGCGTGGAAGGTGCTTCGGGGTTCGCGATTCGGACTGAGAGACAGAGATCAATTTCGTTTGAGGGTTTAGGGTTTGGGGATTTAGGGCCCGGGTTTAGGGTTTCGTTTGAGGCTGTCAAGCTTTCAGGTCTGCCGTTTTTGCTGGCGCAAGCATTTGTCTTGGTCTTTTTCGGATGTTTAGCTACATAAATCGAATCGAAACCAAGGAGTTGCCGTGGAAAACGTGCGGCTTCAAGGGTTTGTTGTCACGGTTTAGGGCTGCGTGTTTAGGGGCTATAGTGAGAATAGCTACACGTCGGGTGCAGTCTGTTTTTCCACCTGCGTGATTACTGAATCCCTTGATCCACCAAGTAATGCAGCACAGCATCTAACGCCTGAATGCAGAAGCCTAGATGGTACATGTATGCTGTCAACCCGTAACCCACGACCCAGAAACTCAAACCTAAAAATCCTAAACCAAACGCCCCGGCGCAACAGCCCAATCTCGCCTCCTGCACCTTCTGGCGGTCTGCCGCCATGGAAATTTCCATGCGTGTGGGACGCAACCGGGATCCTAACTTTCCCAGATGATTGAGGGAATAGATGCACTACCAGGACACCCGCAAGGTACCCTTAACAGAAGCGGGTCTTTCGATACCTGTACTAGAGGCCTGATGGTCCTTGAAACTCAGTATTTCGGATCTGACACAAGGTAGTTGGGAGGTCTGGGTGTGGCTCAGGGTTGGGGCTGTGTCAGGGATAAGGGCTTAGAGTTTATTTCGGAGAGCGCATGCCATCTTATACACAAGCCGTTGCTGGATGAGCACATGCTAGGTTGGCCATCCTAACATTATATGAGGATTCTCATGATTCCGTGGTGACAGATGCCTCTACAGCTTCTGAGCAAAGAACGCCTTACCACCAACGAAAGTGCTTGGGCTTGTTCTGGAATGAGGCTCCTGCCAGCAACTTGCAGCCGAAACTCTACTTCAGGACATAGGACCCTTGTAAGGCTGCACCTTGCCGAAGCAAGAAAGCTATCAATGGAAACCCTAGACGCGGAATCCCTCAAGAAACCCAAAGGGCTCATGTGCTCATCTAGTATTTCCGGCCTATAGGGCTTAGGGTTTAGGGTTTAGGGTTTACTGTAGTTCTAGGAAAGCTTCTATCTAGGTAGTTTCAGGCCGAACGTATATGCTCTATCGGCACGTGAGCCCTTAAGGCTTTCACAAGCCACACGAGTGCCCTACACCCTGAGCCCTTACTGCGGACCTTCAAAAAACACATGAAACACTTATAAGCCCTAATCCCTGAGCACGTTAAGCATCACACACCTAGACCCTAAACCTGGCTTTAAGAAGCTGCTAAACCCTGGACGCCAAGCCTAAAACTCTCAAGGCTTACACAAAACACCCATGCACACTCTAAACACCAAGCCGTAAGCCCTAAACCCCTAAACGCTTAACCCTGGAAGCACTAAACCAAGAACCTCCAAAATCCCGTAATTAAGGAATATACCTTAAATTATAACAAGATCCCTAATATGATTTGAGGTATATTCCCTAGTTAAGGGGTTTTGGAGGTTCTGGGAACCGTCAGGGCTTCAAGCACCGCGTGCTGCCGGCCTGTCCCACTGAAGCATCGGCTCGGGTCTTCGCAAATGGCCGTGGCTTAGGGTTTAGGGTTTAGGGCTTAGGAGTTTAGGGCTTAGGGGTTTAGGGCTTATGGGTTTAGGGTTTAGGGGTTTAGGGCTTAGGGGTTTAGGGCTTAGGGGTTTAGGGCTTAGGGGTTTGGGGCTTAGGGGTTTAGGGTTTAGGGTATTCCTGACTGTCGGCAGGATGTTGATGGGCTTTACAAGGCTTCTGTTCTGTTTCATACGGGTTTTATATCATAAGGCCTCTACAGGGTCCTTACAAGGGGTTTATAAGGTCCTTTGGTGTCTTACAGGGTTCGATAAGGTTCCGTTCGTTACTCCATAAGGGTTCTATACGGCTTTTGCAGGATAAGGTCGTTGTAGACTCTTCTGTGGGGTCCAGGTCTCAGAGTCTTTATAGCGTTCGAGGGGTGGTGGGGTGGGGTTGTCTACCACTGTTCGGGAGAGACCCTTGAAGAACCCTAAGGGTCCAAAGGACCCAATGTTAATGTACCTGGGTTATGGATAGTAGTTTTGTAAGTTCGTATTTGCAAGAGTACGTGCATGATGTGCCAGGTTCTTTGACGCTTGGGAGAAGGGCTCATCACCTACCATCTTGTACATCTTAGCTTCGATGTGCAGTGTTTGGGGTCTTGCCTTGCCTGAGAGTCCCACATGGTGCATAAAACAGTAATGTATATGTTTTGGTCCTATAATATGCCTGCATTCGCAGCAGCTTCGTCGCTTCGAGCTTGTTCTTCGCAGCGGAAAACTTGGAGAGCTGAACAGCTTTGCAGACACCGCTGCAGAGTCTGATCCTATTCTGGAAACCAATGCGTGACGAAAGTGTCGCCGTCCACGGACGCGGAGCGGCAGCCGCGGAAAGCGCCCACGAGACTATATATGCGTAGGCAGTTCTCGGCACTCTTTGTACCACGAGGATTGTGGGACTGCCTGCTCTTTGCTGTGCCTCTGACTCAAGCAAGGTCGAATCAGCCCTTTCATGCGGCTTAGTAGACTGCACAGCGACCATCGTTGTACGGCGTCAGGTGCACATTCTTGAAGACTCCACTGGCGATTTTCGGCTGCGAAAGGTAGTGAACCCTGATGCTGCTTGTGGATCATCAAGATTTTAGGGCGTAGGGGGTTTAGGGCTTCAGAGTTCATTGCCTAGGAACTCTCCAATCCCGAGGGCTTGCACCTTGCGGTTGAAAATAACGATGTTGTGCTACGTATTGCATTACATTGCAAAGCTTTGAACTATCCTGTATAATCTCATATTGTAGAATTTGGTATTGTCTTTTGGCATAAAGTATCTTATTGCTTCGTCTCATAACGCTAGACCCGGGAGGTTTCGGCTCAGTGACCAAAAGGAACAAAGTACCTAATAGTCATATACTCTCAAAAACCCTAACCTACATAACTACTATCCTAAAACCGAGTACCTAATTATTGGGTCCTTTGGACCCTTGAAATGAGTGAATCTCTGCTCTTGACAACGAGGGGAGGATGGTGCACCCTCATTCTACACCCAGAACACTCAACTGAGATCTCAACCCATTAACCCCAACACCCTAAACCCTAAACCCACTAACCCCAAAACCCCTAAACCCTAAACAACCCCAAAACCCCGAAACCACAGAGTCTCGGGTGTGTTGGGCTTGGGGATTGTTTTAGCCTGGTTAACGAGAAGAAGGAAAGCAACGAAGATGTCTTCTCGCTTGATGTTTAGGGATTAGGGTTTAGGGTTTAAGAAGGAATCGTCGCGTGATGTGAGGTCGGGTCCGATTAAAGAGCTGTTTACCCTAACCCTAAGGCTCAAAATGGCCCAAAAGCCTTATATAATATGGTCTTTAAGCCCAAAAGCCTTAAAATATGATCATGGGTCCTTAGAGCCTTAGGGTAAACCCTAGACCCCTAAACCTCTACCGATTACTGAGGGTTTAGGCTTTAGGTTTCAGTGCGAAAGCCACGGACCTGCAATCACTGAGAGCCCACAAAACCTGGCCAATGACCCCTACACCCGAAGCCCAACATCCTGCAGTTTAGGGTTTAGGGTTTAGGGGTTTACGGGTTTAGGGCACCATCACCTGAAGCCCACCACCCCCTCCTCCGTTGGCCCTGTCTCAATCTCACCCTCCACCGTCAACCCTGAACTCCTACGCCCTAAAGACTAAAGAGCCCAAGAATACACCTTACCCCAAGGGTCCAAAGGACCCAAGAGTACACGTTTATCAGGTACTTGGACCCTTTGGGGTTAATTAGAGCAAAGTATGGATATTTAATAGGGGGTTGCATATTATGATCGTTGAATTCCGAATTACCGTCTCTTGGGCCCTCTGTAAACCCTCTACGCTGAAGTGTCCCCGGCCGGATTACAGGAGCCAACAGCCCGATTTCCAAAACCCAACATCTTAAACCCAAATTCCTATACTGAACTTAGACCCCTAGCAAAAAATATAATTTTAGCCGTTTCTTAGGGATTATAATAACCAAAGATTAAAAAAAATATTTCTAAGTACCCCTAAGATTCAGGGTTTTGGGTTTAGGGCTAGGTTTAGGGATTCTTGAGCCTGAACCCTAATTAAACCCTATAAACTGCAAACCCTGATGAGCCTGAAGCCCAAACCCTAAACCCTAGACCCCAAGCCCTACTACCGCCTCTGATCCCGAAGCCCCTATAAAAGCCCTTAAAGGAGCCCAGCCCTTAAACGTACAGTAAGGGAACCCTCATTGTAGACTGCTGACAGGCCCGCCCCTTGTCCCTAAACCCTAAAGCCTCCTGACACCCTGGCCGGCGAATCCGGGCCTTGGCCGTCTCTCCGGCATGTTCCACGAGCTCCAGCCCTTAGCGCAAAATTCTTAGGGTCTCGGGAGGTTTAACCAAGAGGGTCCAAGTACCCAAATAGTAGGGTTTTAAGTCCGGAATTTCATACACTGAATGCTTTTTGGCACCTGAAAACCCATTATTTGGGTACTTGGACCCTCTGGGTAAGAACTCAAGGTTTCAGGGTTTCGGGTTGGGGTGTAGGTCCTACGTTGTAAGGGTCTGACAGGAGGGTCAGGGTCCGGGTGTGGGATTTCGGGTCTTTGCTTTCTTCTTGCAACGTTATGTGTTCATTGGCTCCAAGTTTTTCGGGACCCTAAACCCTCAACCCTCAGCCCTAAACCCTTTACCCTAAACCCTAAACCCCGTAACCCTAAACCCTAAACTCCTTAACCCTAAACCATAAACCCCTTAACCCTAAACCCTAAACTCCTTAACCCTAAACCCTAAACTCCTTAACCCTAAACCCTAAACTCCTTAACCCTAAACCCTAAACTCCGCTACCCTCAACCCTAAACCCTTTCGTTTGCATGGTCTAAGCACTCCTGGGCTTTTTCAGCCTTCAGGGATTGGGGACGACCCAGAGACTCCAAAACCCTTCAATTCAGGAATATACCTTCAAAGGGTTCCGTTAAGGGTTGCTTAAAGGGATCTATCAGGGAATTAAGGAAATATACCTTAAATCATAGTAGGATCCCTAATATAACCCCAAGGGTCCAAAGGACCCAATAATTAGGTACTCGGTTTGAGGATAGTAGTTATGTAGGTTACGATTTTGGAGAGTATACGTGTATTAGGTACTTGGACCCTTGGGGTAGTAGACCCTAAACCCTAAATCCCTATAGATCCCTTATAGAACCCTTTAAGGAGCCCCTTAAGGAAATCTTTAGGGAACCCTAAGTAATTTAAGGTATATTCAATTTTTTTAAGGGAGGCTCAAGGGAACTTCGGGCCGAGGGTCGACTCCCTCTAAAGGGTTCCCCTTAAAGGGTTCCTTAAAGAGATCTATAGATTAAGGTTCCATGCTTTAAGGTTTAGGGTTTAAGGTTTAGGGTTTAGGGTTTAGGGTTTTGGGTTTAGGGTTTAGGGCTTTCCTAGACCCTCCATCTACCCTCTATTAGACCCTAAATGCCCCTGATTTGGGACCATATACCCATATTTGAGGGTACAAGGAGGGTCCTCGTAGGCTTCTATAGCATACGGGCCTTAGTAATTAGAATAGGTTTCGGGGCCCATTGCACTAAATTCGAAGAAGGAACCCCCCAACATAGTAACTATAGGTAATGATTAAAGCCTTAAAGCCCCTATATTAAACGACGAAAGCTTCAACCTGGGTTAGGGTTTGGGGTCTAGGGTTTCAGGATTTAGGGTTTAGAGTTTTCCAAATGAACGACCTTGGGGCCCTCCAGCGGGGAAGGTTGCGTTGTGGTAGATTAGAGGGTTTGGAGCATAATGCTAAGATTCGGTTTCAGGTGCTGCCAAGTAGCTCCGGCATCGCCCCAGCCCTTTCCGGCACCTGGCATGCTAGGACTTTAAGGTTTAAGGGGTTTAGGGTTTAGCGTTCGGGACTCGGCACTAAACTGGCAGACGTTAATGGCCGTGACTCGCGTTGACTTTAGGGTTGAGGATGGCACAGGTCTGAAGAGTTTTGAAGGACTGCCGAGGCACTGTCTTCGGCCCCCAAAAATTTTTCCGAGCGCCCTGGGGCTTACCCAGACCCTGGAATGCTCGCCCCTGCTCCAAAAGCGTCACAGTTCTCTCAGTTGCAGAAATGCGGAACCAGAGATGAGCTATGCAACAGATGGAAACATTTTACCCTAAACCTAAATCCTAAACCCCTAAACCCTGAACCCAACCCTAAACCCTAAACCCTATAAACCCTACATTTCTCCGGATGTTCTCTTTCGTACACAGCGTAACCTCACGGGCCCATCTTTGGTACATTGAACCATAGTTCGGCCTCTCAGGGTTCCTATTTTGGAACATTAGGGTCAAAGTGCATATTATAGGATTTAGGGTTTAGGGTTTAGGGCTTAGGATTTAGAGTTTAGGGGAATTTAGGTGCATCGACCAGTACGTTGAGCTCATGAGCTGGCTTCCAAGAGCAGCATTTACAGCCGCCTGCCCTGCAGAGAGGGCGAGTGGGTTTTGGGTTCAAGGCTACATCAACGAACATGTTAACAATAATGGTACTAACGACAACCATAACCATCGTACCATAAGCACAATCAAAAGATAGTAATACTGCTCAAACACATTATATGATGGGCAATGAAATCGAGTTGTTTTTTGCAGGATGACGAAGGCGAAAGCCCCTCCTAGACTGTGCCTCCGGATGTTTTTTGTTCGTCCCGGGTGCTGCTCGACACCGGCCCACATCGCTGACGACAGAGCAGCTGAGCACCAAAACATGTGGTGTCTCAGTAAGTGCTCTTACCAACTTCAACACCAAACTGATCGAAGAGCTTTCGCCCCAAAGACATGCTTGTCGGTGGATGGAGTGCCCCTAAACCCTAAACCCTTACCCTAAGGCTCAAAATGCCCCAAAAACCTTATAGAATATGGTCTTTAGGCCCAAAAGCCTAAAAATATGAGTCCTTAGAGCCTCAGGTTTAAGGGCCGCATCTGCTGGAAGGCCCGTCTCGTGGGTAAGAGCCTTACAGAGCTGAGTCGAAGCCCCATAAGTCTTTCGGGGGATAATATAGGGGCCTTAACAATTAGAATAGGGTATTGGGGTATATTATACTATAAATGTAATAAGGAACCACCTGAATAGCATAGGTAATGGTTAAGGCACCTGAAGTATTTAACTAGTTAGACAAATCATGGGGCCCCAGGGACTAGTTAGCCGATGCTACACCTATATTCAATGCCCCAAGGGTCCCAAAGCCTTCATGCTAAGTTATCCCTAAACCCTAAACCCTAAATCCTAAACCCTAAACCCTAAACCGTCGGGTCAGCAGGCCTTTGCTGTTCCACGAGCTTGCGCCATAGCCCCAACCTGCAGAACAAGAAAAGGGGAGCTCCAGGGTTGGGGTTTAGGGTTCAGGGTTTAGGGTTTATAGAAATTGTTAAGGGTTTGGGTGCGAATAAGTTTTGCCGGGTCGGCCAACCTTTGTCCTTTTGCAGACGAACGGAAGGTTGGCCGACGCCGAAGAGTTTCTCGATGGGAACCATGTTTTTAAGTCCGTCGCAAGTCGTGTAGGTTGGCCGACCATCGGGGCTGGGCTGGGCTGGGCTGGGTGGGCTGGCTGGGCTGGGCTGGGCTGGGCTGGGCTGGGATAGAAATTGTTAAGGGTTTGGGTGCCAATAAGTTTTGACCGAAAGTTTTGACCGAAACGTTTTGACAGGTTTTCCTTTTGAAACCACATTTTGGAAAATTGGGTGGGGGCTGGGGGCTGGGTGCCGGGGGAGGGCTAGGGTTTAGGGGAAACGACTTTGGTTTTTGTGACTGAGCAATGACAAGCAATTTCTATTTATTTCTTTCTTGAGGGCTTAGGGTTTAGGGTTTAGGGTTTAGGGCTTAGGGCTTAGGGTTCAGGGTTCAGGGTTTAGGGTTTAGGGTTTAGGGCTTAGGGTTTAGGGTGTAGCATTGCTCTGCTGAACGCTTTGTGTGCAGAAATGCCCACCCCAAGACCACCCAAATACTACTCACAGCGAGGCAAACCATCCAGCCAGCCGAACCATATGCNCTCAGGGGTGTGGTCGGCAGGCTCTGCAGCCTAGCAGAGCCTGCCATGGTCTCGCTGGCGCTCGACGGCGCCCACCTACCCACAGAAGGAGAGGGGTGGTGGGCGGGCTTAGGGTTTAGGGTTTAGGGCTTAGGGTTTTGGGTTTAGGGCTTAGGGTTTAGGGGGTTGGGAGGTTGCATGGGAAGAACAGTTTGGTGCTGTTGATGAGATGAACCCTGCATTACCTTAAGGACCCTAAACTATGGGAATTATGGTATTTTCCTTTTATGTGGCAAAGGCAGGATTTGTACCATCAGCCGTATAGGCATGATTAGAAAGGCTTCCATAAGCTTCTATACATAAGGGTTCACAAGGTTAACCAGTGTGCCAGGATGCGTTTGGAATTTGCGGGCAATCACTCAGGGGTATAGGGTATGGGGGTTCAGCACTCCGCCCAAGAAGCTAGACAGCCATTCTGAAACAGCCGTGTCCATCAGTTCCCTTCCTTAGGTTTCAGGCAGACAACAGTGAACATTCAAAAACAAGTGTGGTTCTCGAGGTTCTGGCCCCGGCGTGTATCGAATTGAAGGGTGCGAGCTTCGCGACGTAGCTTTTTCCATTTTAAAACAGTCCTATATGGGCTTTACAGGGTTAAGGGTTGTTACGTAAATTTTCAGGGTCAAGGTTGCGGTGCGGCAGAAGATGACATAGAACTGCCTAAGCAAGCACAACCGGTCAGAGGGATACTTGCATACCCCGATCTGTAGACAAGTGGATTAGGGATGCTTGCGAATCTTTCCACCTGTAACTTTCGAGACCCCCAAATGTGGTGAACTTCAGAGAGTTGGAACATGGACTTAGGATGATCAGTGCTGAGATTCCCGTTGCCCGACCTTCCACGAGGAAGCACGGGATCGTGATGCTGTGCGAATGTCATCGTGTATTGTTTAAAGGCTGTTAGGACTGAGAGGGGGTTGTCTGTAAGATGACTTGATCTTAAACTTATGTCTCAGGCTGTAGGACTTAGGGTTTAGGGTTTAGGGGTTTAGGGCTTAGGGTTTAGGGTTTAGGGGTTTAGGGGTTTAGGGTTTAGGGTTTAGGGTTTAGGGCTTCGCTGCTTCAGGAATTCTACTTTGGGATTGTAGCTGGCGAGGATTAGGGGTTTGGTGTTGTTTAGGCTGAAGGATGGTTGCTCATGGTGTCGCTCTACTGCTATTTAGGTTGCAGGTTTGAGGTTCGGGCTGGTCCCAGAGAGCCCAATACCCCTTACTTAAGGAATATACCTTAAATAATAAGGGGATTAATATTATGATTTAAGCTATATTCCTTAATTAAGGGGTATTGGGTTCTCTGGGGGTTGGGGTTAGGCTCAGAAAACTGACTTTTCAGTTGCCTGCTCAATGGCCATGACTCCATGATGCGGGGATGGAAGTAAGCAGCAAAGGCAATTCACACTTGAGGGTGATGGGCTACAGGCTTATGTAAGCGCAGACGGGTTTCAGCACCGATACTTGAACCTTATTATCATAAGGACCCCCAAATAGGGTATCCCTCAGATTCGGAAACTCTCAGATGGGTATATCTAGAACTCAACCCTACAACCCTAAGTCCTAAACCCCTAAACCCTACCCTAAACCCTACACCCTAACCGCTAAACCTAAATCCTAAACCCCAAACCCCCTAAACCCTGAACCCAACCCTAAACCCTAAACCCTATAAACCCTGCATTTCTCCGGATGGCTCAGGTACCGGCCACCATCTCCGTAGGAATCGCCTTGCAGAGCTGATAACCCACGCTGGATTCAGGTTTGGTGGCTTAGGGTTTACCCATAGGCTCCAAAGTAGTTCCTTTTTGGGATTACCTTATAGGATTCTAAATATGAACCCCAAAAGGAACTACTATGGAGCCTCTAGGTAGGGCTTAGGGCTTATAGGGTTTAGAGTTTAGGGTTTAAGGTTTAGGGTTTAGGGCTAAGGTACTGTATTCCGAAACTTGACATATCCTGAAACCTTTACCGTATTGCCAAACCGGAAAACTCTACTAAATATAATTATAAGGCACAAAAAGGAACTACAATGGAGCCCATAGGTAGTCCCTAAACCCTAAACCCTAAATACCCTAAACCACATATTGACCCGGTGGAGGAGAGACGCCGTCGCTGCAGGGTTCTCCTTCAGGTACCCCTTCCAAAATCCTTTAATTAAGGACTATACCTTGACTTGGTTTAAGGTGTAGGACCTTAAAATGGGGAAAAAGAACCCCTAGTATGATTTAAGGTATGGCCCGCAGCAGGGGTTGGCCACCGAATGTGGACTTTCTACGGCACGTGATTCAAGATCTGATTCGTTTATCGTAGGGCCCACTGTAGGGTCTCTACCATGGAGCCTGTTCTCCGAAAACAGGAACCCTAAACCCTGAACGGTTGAGGGTTTAGGGTTCCTGGTTGGGTTTTAGGGCTTAAACCCTAAGCTACCCTTAGTGTCTGGGTAGACCCGAAACTCAAAGCTGCAGGATACAAGATACATTCTGTCTAGGGGGGCTTAGAGTTCCTATAACAGGTAAGAGACCCTACGCTGCAGCTGAACCCATGGCTCCAAGATAGAGGTCGGAGAGGTCGGCATAATTTGTACGAGTACCCTCTAGTAGGCATTATAGTTTAGGGCTTTCGGGGTTCAAGGTTTTAGTCCCTGCAAGACGCCCCCTTACTAGTGTGCAATACTCCGCAAAACCTGTTGCTGATCTAATTACCAATGCCCCGAGCTATATTCGGTTCTACTGTGGTCTTCTTCTTGTTTCTTTCTGATGCTGATGGTGTTGGTCTTGGTGGTGGTGGTGGTGGTGGTGGTGGTGGTGCTGCTGCTGCTGCTTTTGCTGTTGCTGCTTTTTTTGTTTGTTTCCTGTTGCCCGTGGTCAGCTTCGATTCCCAGAACATGGCCAGCAGGGAGCTGAAGCCGGAAGAGCGTCTAGGCAAACCCAAGCCTCAGGGACTCCCAGAACCCCCCAAAGGGGTTTACAGTAGAAACCGAAAAGTTGGAAACCCAATAGCCTCAATCCTGAAGAGTAATGTGTAGGGAATCCCAGCACTATTTGGCCTTAATCCGGTTTCCAACTTTATGGGGTCTACTATAGGGTTTGGGGATGGGGGGGCTCCTGTAGCCTGTCCTAAGCACTCAAATGCATCCACAGGCCCTACACCCTAGTCTGTGCATCTTTATACTTGCTATATATAATATGTCAATATATACAGTCGGCTCATGTATCCTTGATGTGTTTCAACATATATATATATATATATAGAGAGAGAGAGAGAAAGATATACAACATAATATAGTATAACACAATATAGTAGCGCGCGAGAGAGAGAGAGAGAGCGAGCGAGAGAGAGAGAGAGAGAGAGCGAGCGAGCGAGCGAGAGAGAGAGAGAGAGAAAGGTTGCCGCGCCTTTGCCTGCACCCTTACGGCCCTTGCCTCCTGGAGTGTGCTGGGGCTTCAACTTTGGATCTAGAAGCCACGCTAAACTCCCTAAGTCCTACCTGGACCCTAAAGAACCTACCTTTTTAAATGTCTACTAGGAGGCATCGACATGCAGGTAGGGGGGGCAAGTGTGGGGACTGGTAATTTAATGCACTTCCTTGCAAGGATCTTCTCACGAAGAGGGGAAACTATTGCCTTGGGGGTCTAGTGTTTTCGGTATGCTAAACATGAACCATCTGATTCCGGGCACTTGTTGCTGGTATTAATTCGGGCTTGCTTTCTAACATTGTCCTCCGACCGGCCACAAGCGAGGGAAACTGACGAAACACAAGGGACTTAATCACCCAACATTCGTGACAGCCCTTTATGGTACCGTTACACCCTGATCAATACTTGAAGGAACCACGTCAGCTTTCTCCTTTTCTGCAAAAGCCCACAACCCTTAAGTGACCCACAATCCCAAACCCAGAACACTGAATCCTGCTTTCTACACCTAAAAGCCTAAAGGCCTCAAGGCCCAAATGCCCAAAGAGTAGGGCTTTAGATGCAGTGCCACAAGACAGTCAAAGATACTCAAGGCATAATATCGAGCCTCTGGGTAACTCCTCCATCATCGCCGTTTGGCTCCAACCCTACAACCTAAACGCTAAACCCTGGACAAAATTTCCTAAACGCTAAATACTATAAACCTAAACTCTGGGTAACTCCTCCATCATCCCCGTTTGGCTCCAACCCTACACCCTAAACCCTAAACCCTGAACCAAATTTCCTAAACGCTAAATACTATAAACCTAAACTCTGGGTAACTCCATCATCCCCGTTTGGCTCCAACCCTACACCCTAAACCCTAAACCCTGGACCAAATTTCCTGAACACTAAACACTATAAACCTAAACCTTAAAGCCTCCACCCAAACCCTAAACCCTAAACCTTAAAGCCTCCACCTAAACCCTAAACCCAAAGCCCTAAACCCTAAACCTTAAAGCCTCCAACCCCAAACCCTGAAGTCCTCTGCCCCAGTCATCCCAGTCATCGTTGCGGGCCCGCTTGGCCGGCGGTGCGGGGCCTGCTATAGGGGCCTTAATAATTACGTATACTATTCTGGGGGGGTTCATTATTATAATTGTAGTATAATGGGGCCCAAAACCCTATTCTTATTATTAAGGCCCCTAGATTAACGTTTTGTCATTGCTGCTCTTGGCTGGAGACTGTGTTTCGTCTTCAAGGTGAAGGTTTAGTTTGGGGCTTGAAACCGCAATTTGCGATCCTCAGGGAGGCTTTTGCCTGCGCTGAGTGCTAGTCAAGCAGAACAGCCTAAACCCTAAACCCTAAACCCAAAACTCTAAACCCTAAACCAGAATCTCGGTTGAAAATAAGGACTGCACCCCAGCTCTCCATCACAGCACGCCGTCGTCCTCCAAAGGCGCCTCGGAGAAGCCGAGCGAGCAAGCTGTGTAGGGCATGGGTTCAGGGTGCTTAGGGTTTAGGGTTCACCCTAAGGGTCCAAAGGACCCAATAATAAGGTACTTGGGTTTAGGATAGTAGTTATGTAGCTCTACGTTTGGGAGAGTATATGATTATTAGGTACTTGGACCCTTAGGGTTCAGGGTTTAGGGGTTTAGCGTTTAATTAGGGTTTATAGGGGTTAGGGGTTCAGGCTTTAGGGGTTTATGTTTTAGGGGTCTAGGGTTTAAGGCGGTTGTTTATGGAGACCTAAACAAGTGGGGTTTCGTCGTAGATTACAAAATGATGAGAACCGCATGGAACAGTATTGAGAATTCTTCAGGCCCTTGTAGTTGAGTCTAGGGTTTGGCCTTTAGAGCTAGGCCTCACATGCGCTGCCATTATTATGACATAACATAAACCCTAAACGGTCAACCCTCTGTCAACCCAAAAGCCTAAACCCCATGTGCGGCCCAGAAGACAATCCCCATGGCTTTCCCAAAAGGTCCTAAGTACCGACATGCGGGATAGTAGCCCAAGCCATTATACCCTAGGGCGCTAAGGACTCAAGCATTAAGGCTTTCGGGCCCAAAGACCATAATATATACGGCTTTTAGGCTATTTTGAGTTCCAGGGATAGTCAATCCTCCTATGGAGATGCCACTTTCTACTAGCCCACAATGTCCAAGTAAGAGTGATATGCATACTTTTCGGGGCCCAGATCTATTAAGAACCTACTCAGAACCTACTGTATTGGTAGCTGCACCCTTTATGTATGCAGGTACTCACCCTAAAACATGTTCGGTTAGTTACAGGTCAATGATATTGGTCACCTTGTTTATGCAGCCCGGAGATTCCAAACCCCTTAAGTTTAGGGTTTAGGGTTCAGAGTTTAGGGAATAGGGATTAAGGTTTAGGGTTCAGGATTTAGGGTTTAGGGTTCCGGATTCAGGGTTGAGGGTTCCGGATTTAGGATTTAGGGTTCAGGATTTAGGGTTTAGGGTTCAGGATTTAGGGTTCAGGATTTAGGGGGCCGGCAGGCTTCTTCGTGACGCCTCAGCATTTCGATGGAGGTGCATCGTGCCGGCCGCGGTATCTGAAGCTGGCTCAGGTAGTCCCTCACTGAAAATCGACGGCCTCGCTCATGCTTGCATGCGGTGGTAGTCTTCCATGCATCCTTGAACCAACTGTTCTAACACCGGCTGTGTGAAGTCGCCTTCCGTTTAGGGTTCAGGGTTTTTTGAACCCTCTTTTCTCCCAGCCTGGTTTAGGTTGGTTGAATGCCACAGGTGGCTGAGGGGG
>BGNK01004056.1:13869-39446 GCA_003297005.1 Symbiodinium sp. clade A Y106
ATCGTGGAGATGGTCTGGTCGAAATCGAAGTACACGTGCTTCAAGCCGCCCTGAGCTCTTTCAGTGCCCTGTGCTGCCGGCGTTGCCGTCGGTGCTGCAGCAGGCTTTGCAGCTGCTTCCAGTGGTGCTGACTTCAAAACGCCACTGAAGCCTACAGGCGGTGCCGGCGGCATAGGGCCCTTTGCCAGCGATGCACCCTTGCCCCCAGCTTTGCAGATGCCGCTGAAGCCGTCTGGCGGCGGTGGGGGTGCCACCTGCGGCTTTGCCACCACTTTGGCCACTGCTTTGGCCTTCGCGTGATCTGCAGCCATCGCACCGGCGAGGCGTCGCAGCTCGTTCATTTCGCTCTCTGTNCTCTCTGTCATCCCACGCCTCTCCGTCACGAAGACGCTGCGGCAGATGCCCTGCACAGATGAAATCTCCTGGGCATCGTCCTCCACCAAGCACGCTTCCTCCACCGTCAAGGACTCTCGAGACATCAAGCCGCGGATGAGATTCGCCTTGGACTCACGCAGCTCGCAGTCGGAGCTGCCTTCCAGCGACGATGGCTCCGGGTTGGCACGATCGAAGTCGGACTCGCCGTAAAACTGTCCGAGCATCCCAAAGACCTGCTCGAAATGCTGCAGCAGCCCTTCGTGCTCCAGGAGGTATCTGCAGGCACCCACGTTGCCCTTGGTGATGATGCTCAACCGCACGCCGGACGCCTTCAAGCTGGAGAAGAAGCTGCCCAGCTGACCCACCCTCTCGGGTCCTGTCATGCTCGTGCTGGCACAGACACCTACAGCAGGACCAAAATGAATGCGTGTGCGGGAAGTAGCGACAAGAAGCTCGCGCTTCGATTGAAGTTACATATTCTTGGCTGACTTCTGAACCCCTCCAAAAAGTTAAACTTTTAGCCTCCTTACTATGGTTCATATAGAAAGCCAAAAAGTTAAAGTCCTAAGGGCCAACCAGAAGAACGCCAAGTATTGGATGCTCCACCATAATGCAAGTACACTGCGCGTGCTTGTGGGCGTGTCCGTGGGTATGTGTGCAGCGTATTGCAGCGTCCTCCTAGCGCGCAGGCCGTCCACGACGCAGTTGTGCTCTGGGACGTCTGCGCCACCTGAACAGCGTGACCATCGTAGACGAAGACGGGGCCGGCTTCATTCAGCATCTTCAGCCGGTGGATCTGTCCCCTNCAGGCCGTCCACGACGCAGTTGTGCTCTGGGACGTCTGCGCCACCTGAACAGCGTGACCATCGTAGACGAAGACGGGGCCGGCTTCATTCAGCATCTTCAGCCGGTGGATCTGTCCCCTCTCCGACAAAGCGTGGGGCGGGCGAACACCCGGCTCCCAGCCAGCTAGCTGCTTGAAGACATGGATCCTGGAAATGGTCTGGTCGAAATCGAAGTAGATGTGCTGAACCTTCGATGTCCCTGGCAAGCTTGGATCGATCATGGGCGCCGTGGCAGGTTTGTCCAGAACAGGGGCCAGTGGAGCCTGGGGCGCACGCGCTGTCACAGCCTTCGGAGGCAAGGTCACGGGGCTTTCTGCTGCTGCGTTCTCGGCTCTGGATGTTCCTGTCTTCGCCATGAGCTCAGCATCGGGAAGGCCGGCTAGCCGCGTCAGCACCTTCATCTCGCTCTCTGTCATCCCACGCCTCTCCGTCACGAAGACGCTGCGGCAGATGCCCTGCACAGATGAAATCTCCTGGGCATCGTCCTCCACCAAGCACGCTTCCTCCACCGTCAAGGACTCTCGNCTCTCTGTCATCCCACGCCTCTCCGTCACGAAGACGCTGCGGCAGATGCCCTGCACAGATGAAATCTCCTGGGCATCGTCCTCCACCAAGCACGCTTCCTCCACCGTCAAGGACTCTCGTGACATCAAGCCGCGGATGAGATTCGCCTTGGACTCACGCAGCTCGCAGTCGGAGCTGCCTTCCAGCGACGATGGCTCCGGGTTGGCACGATCGAAGTCGGACTCGCCGTAAAACTGTCCGAGCATCCCAAAGACCTGCTCGAAATGCTGCAGCAGCCCTTCGTGCTCCAGGAGGTATCTGCAGGCCCCCACGTTGCCCTTGGTGATGATGCTCAACCGCACGCCGGACGCCTTCAAGCTGGAGAAGAAGCTGCCCAGCTGACCCACCCTCTCGGGTCCTTGCAACATCTTTGCAGGAAAACTCGTGACAAAGAAGCACGGTAAGCACGTGTACAGCACTGAAATCAAGCAAACCCTTTTCGTGATCTTTGCGAAAAATCGCAGTCCCACACGTCTCGGGCTGCATGCTCATACGATTCTCGCTTCAACGGTTCGCTTGTTGATGGATTACAGGCAGCCTTTCAATCATGTTCACCCTCTGCACGAAAGTATCGGTGCCTGCGATTAGCTGTGATGAGCCATCCGACCGCACGCATTTTCTGAGCGTAACAGAACTCCAGTCCTCCCAAAGCGCATGCCGTCCACGACGAGCCCTTTGCTCCAGCGCCACACGGTACCACCATGCCCTTGCTACTCTGGTAAGTGTACTGCAGGTCCGCATTCAGCATCTTCAGCCNTGCTCCAGCGCCACACGGTACCACCATGCCCTTGCTACTCTGGTAGTTGTACTGCAGGTCTGCATTCAACATCTTCAGCCGGTGGATCTGCCCTCGCTCAGACAGCGCATGGGGTGCGTCCACACCGGGTTCCCACCCGGCGAGCTGCTTGAAGACGTGGATCGTGGAGATGGTCTGGTCGAAATCGAAGTACACGTGCTTCAAGCCGCCCTGAGCTCTTTCAGTGCCCTGTGCTGCCGGCGTNACCCGCTCGGGTCCTGGACAGGCAAGGATTTACGGCAAGCATCAGCACTCATCACTTCTTCGATACCTCTTCTTGGACGAGAGATGGGCTTGGTGGGCGAGGCGATCGAGCGCAAAAGCCGGAAAACGCCAAGAAATGTGTGCGCGGAGACATGCCGATGCACCCATCAAAACAAGAAATGACAACGGATGGTCGCCGAGTTCATGCTGCAAAACCCTGACGACTGCGAAGCTCATATCGAGAGAAACATTCCAAGTCTTGCAAAACATCAGTCCTCCCAAAGCGCATGCCGNGAGTTCATGCTGCAAAACCCTGACGACTGCGAAGCTCATATCGAGAGAAACATTCCAAGTCTTGCAAAACATCAGTCCTCCCAAAGCGCATGCCGTCCACGACGAGCCCTTTGCTCCAGTGCCACACGGTACCACCATGCCCTTGCTACTCTGGTAGCTGTACTGCAGGTCCGCGTTCAGCATCTTCAGCCGGTGGATCTGCCCTCGCTCAGACAGCGCATGGGGTGCGTCCACGCCGGGTTCCCACCCGGCGAGCTGCTTGAAGACGTGGATCGTGGAGATGGTCTGGTCGAAATCGAAGTACACGTGCTTCAAGCCGCCCTGAGCTCTTTCAGTGCCCTGTGCTGCCGGCGTTGCCGTCGGTGCTGCAGCAGGTTTTGCAGCTGCTTCCAGTGGTGCTGACTTCAAAACGCCACTGAAGCCTACAGGCGGTGGCGGGGGCGGCGCTGGGCCTGACTTGGCATTGAAGCTTGAAGCTATGGGCGAAGAAAGGGCGACCGTCGTTTGCCTGGGGGGGGCCACAAGGCCGGGTGCAGGTGGAGGCGGAGGCTCAGGATGCTCGGGGCTCTCGGACATCTCTCCACGGTTAGGTCCATCATTGGGCCCCACCCGGCACCGGCGCTTGCAAGACCATGGCGTAACACGTGTCAATACTGCCCTTATCTCCTGTTACACACACACTCTCTCTCTCTCTCTCTCTCGCTCTCCTGCTATCTCAAACACAAGCCTCGATGGTACTTTCCGCTGGGGTGGCTCAACACTCTGCAAACCGAAACATCCTGCGGACAAGGACATCTCTCGACGACAAGCTGCACACTACCCCCTACTGGCTTGGACCTCAGCCGGGCTGGCCAAGGTAACTGCCTGGGCCGCCATTCTGCCACAAGTTTGACGCTTCGAGGCCCAAAGCCCAAGCCCTAAACCTGCCGGACTGGCCCTGGCCTGGTGGCCCAATCGCTCCGCCGCCGCTTCCCAGGCGGCGACCTGTCTGAGAGGACCCCGACCCCCGGCCTGCCCAAAGCTCCAATCTGCGAGGCCTCCCGGTCTGACGGAGATGGTGCAAAGCCCAAAGGAGCAAGGAAGGGAGCCACCTGCATCCGAAATCGCCCCCCATCTTTCACACTCTGAACACAACGATCCCCTCCCACCTCGGGGCACGCGTTGCTGATTTGAGTGAGTACCTTCTTTGCGATGCGATACCCAGGAAGTGCATTCCATCCCAAGCTCTCATCCCCCGGCCGCCAGCAACTCGTCCCTCTCAGCGGCCAAGCTGTCAACCTAAACGAACGGAGGCTGTTCATATGCCATGTCTCAACACTGATCTCTGGAACTCTGCAAAAGGACAAGCCATGCGCAAGGTTGAGGAGCTTCATATCAAAGTCCGATTCCATCAGGTTTTTTGCTACATTTTATTAGTTCAATCACAGATTAAGTTAAGCCATCTTTATAGGTGAAGACTGAATGAATAGAATTTGTGAAACAATGAACACAGAACCGAATAAGGGAAGAAATATTTGATGTTATGAAAACCCAAAGGTATGATAATAACAGCAGAACAAGAACAAGAGTTTCAGAACCGAACTGTAAAGAGCGGTTCATTTGTGGCGGATCGTTTATAATACTCAAGACAAACACACACAAAGTTAGGGACCGTTGTCATTTTACGGGTTTATGCCGTGGACGTGCTCACAAGAAAGAAATGCAATTTAGATTGCTGCTTCGAACACCTAGAACAACCTCAAAACATTCTGCAGCCTCCAAGGTGGCCAGAAGCGCCTCGTAAGCAAGGCTACAATCGCGCGCAGATCTGAAACGCTATCTGAAACCTCAGTCCAAAACTTCCGCTTCATCAAGCAGCCTGCACCAATCTCCCAGGCTCCTAAGCCTCCTCCGGGCTTGTCGCAGGACTTGCAGCCGGACGATGAAGGTTACATCCAGCAAAGGGCCAAGAAGGAGGTCGATCAACAGCCGGAAGCAGACGGAGGGGAAGCCCAGTCCAAGAGTCTCGAAGAGGGGCAGAGCACAGGCCGGACTTATCCCAGTAAGTCGTACTTGCCACTGCTAGCGGCAGAGACTCTGTCAGAGCCATGTTCTTTCGATGCTCGCAGCCCAAGCGGCGCTCCGTCGCTCTGTAGCCATGCAGCGCTGTTGCACCACATCGTTGCACATCAAACTTTGAGAGCACACGAGCTACGGAGCGCACAAAGAAGAGTTCTCAGGGCTGTAACCTCGCTTGCAACCTCAGTGCTAGAGATTGGCTTCAGACCGCTTCAAATGGCAAAGATTCGAAATCGTCCAAATCACTGCGGAGCAAAATCCACGCCGGGTTTTCACTCTATCGTCAGTCAAGAAACCCAGTCGCCGTCATTTCTGGAAGGAAGATTCTAGCAAGACTGGGACTTCCAGTTGTGGCACAACCTCAAGAGACTAAACGTTTAGCATTGCACAACTTCAAAGGCGGCACAATTCTCCGTTCATGACGTCGCTTCGAACGATTTGAAATCCCAAGAATCGCTCCATGTAGCAGTTCATGTTTGAATGCCAAAATAACGACATGCCTCACATGCAAATCTCACGATCTCAAGAGTTTTTGACGACGAGCAAGACTCTGCATGTAGCAGGTTGCTCCACATGGAGCTGTGTTGCTAGAGTCTGATCGCACAAGAAACATCGAGGGTTTCGGGACAGAGACAGCACCCTAATATGAAGCCCAGGAGCTTGGCAAAGGAGGGGCCACGCAACCACGACTAAATGACGGCGAAAATGATAGGCGCTGAATGCACAAATGCAGCAACAACTGACCGTGCGGAATTGTAATAGCTTTTGCAGTAGGATACTTGCAAGATCGAACAACTCGGTTCGATGATCGAAGTTCGTCTGTCGTCTTTGATCTTCACTGATGAACGAGCTCATCCAGCTGCGGTAATGGGAAGGTGCTCACAACAAGTGAGAGCGTCTGAGTCAGCGGCACCATCTGCGTCACTTACCTCAGCTGCTTAGTCTGTTTAGTTGTGAGGAAGGGGCTGTTTCAGCTTTGGTGGCACCTCCAAGGATGGCTTCTCTTTGCGGGAGTCGGCTTCGTCCAGTGCCAGAACCAGCACCTGCTCGAGAATGGGAACGCCAGGCCCTGAGTCACTGCCTTCAGAAACTTCAGACTTCGCATCCGAAGAAGGCCGCAAACACGACGGCCAGGGCCTGGAGCTGCTGCTCGAGCTCCTGACTAAACAACGGCTGGATGACGGCTGCTGTGGCCGGTGGCCCGTCCTGGCGCTGTGCCCGCTGCTGCTGGCGCTCGCGGAGGCGAGCCACCTCCCACCGACCGACCGCACTCCGCTCCGCTCGCACTCCGCACTCCGCTCCGCGGCAGAAGGGCCGATGATGGGAGATTTTGTTTTTCCCAAAGGTCTGGGCCTCCACGGAGCCACGGCTCGCCTGCAGGAGATCGCACCTGGAAAGAGCGACCGGCTCGCCTTCTTCGCTCTTCGTCTTCCCTTCTGGGACCACCACCGGGCTTGCAAAGCCTCGCACTGCTTTGTAAGGGCCCCGACCTCCAACGGATTTCTTGGCGATGAATGCCCCCCCCTCCGTGCCCCGTGCCTTCCACAACAGGAGCGTCTTGTCCTCGTCGGTGGTCAACTTCCGCAGCTCCGTGTTCTCCTCCTTGAGTTGCTGCACCTGCCATGAGGCCCCGGACCAAGCCGGCCAGGGCAGCAGCTGCTGCAGTTTCAACAGTTTCCAAACGTCTCATTCGTCTCGAGCTCTGCCTCGGCCCGGAGGGATCTTAGCTCCTTATCCTGCATCTTGATGAGGTCCTTGAAATGCTCAGCCACATCCTGGCGCGAGAGAGCGGACGAGAGCCCTGCCCTCGCGTCGTGAGAGATCGTGAGACCTCGGCCATGCCCGCTGCAGGCGACCCTGCGCCGCCGCCCTGGGCGCCTCTGAAAAAGCCGCAGCAAGCAGAGAGAGAGAGAGAGCTGAGAGAAAGCAAGAAAGGCAAAGAGCCAGAGGCCTCGCTCCAGCCAGATGCGGACCTCTCCGTTTGACGCTGCTTCGCTTCGCCGCTTCGCGCTTCGAACGCTTTTTTGGGCTCCGGCCATGGCTTCTTGGATCGCCTGGAAGCGCTTGGACACCACAGCCGCGAAGCCTCAGCCAAAACTGGGACTCAGCCGGCTGGCTGCTGAGCTGCTGAGCTGCTGGCTGCCACCCTGCGCTTGAGGCTTGTTTTGGCCCGCGGCCGATGGGATAGCGCCGCAAGGCCTTGGCCTTAGAGAAAGCTGTGGGGAGAGGAGTTGCATCCGACGTACCTTTCCGTATAGGCGGCAGACGGACGAGTCGACGTTGAGACAACGCAAAAACTCCTCGAGTTCGGCTCGTTCGGATTTTTGAAGCTCCCTCCATGAGTGTGTGTATGCTGCGCACTTTGAAGCTTGTCTTCAGAAGCCGAAAGTTTCGGCTCGTGGGGTGCACTGCTGGAACCCTCCGGTCCCAAGCTCCTCTGCTGCACGCGTGAAGGCGTCCACACCTGGAGTAGGGTGACAGACCGGAGTGCCGACGTAGACCGGCATGAGGCCGCCACCGACACGGGCTGCCAAGATCTCCATAAGCCGGCCCTGGCTGACGAGCGCATCCTCCTGCGCTGAACCAGACTAGCAGATTCGGGTGTCAGCGAGCGCAGTACGGACCTCGGACGGCAGCTCCAGCAAGCAGGTTCCCAGCACCAGAGCAGTGAGACCACGGACCTGTCCGAGACAGTCAGCCTTCCGAGCGCAGTACTTCGTGCCCTGAGCACCAGGCATGAGCCCCATGGCCCGGCGAGGAGGTCGACGGCGAGGGCGAGGTCGACGTCTCCAGCAGGGCCACCAGCTCCGGCAGCTGCGCTGGGGAGCGGGCCAGGACCTGCAAAGATTGTGCAGATTGCAAAGTCACCGGAGCCGTCGCTCACCCGACAATTCAAAGAAGCCCACAACTGGATGCTAAATGGTTCGCGAACACAAAGCACTCAAACTACCATAACTTCCTTGGCGGCTGGAGCCGTCATTGTCCCATCTCTCGCCGAGTATTCTTGGCCAGTCCCAGGCGTGCGCTGTTGTCGATAAATAATGAGTTACCTCGCATTCGTTTCGTGCGTTTTCTCGTTCGTGGCCAGAGACCTACAGCAACAGCAGTAAGCATGCTGTCTACACCAACCGAACATGCTGCATACTTCGGGTGCTTCAGGCTCGCAGCATGATTCGCGAAGCTGGACGAAGAACCGCGGACCCCGCCTCTCCTGCTGAAGCGCAGCCGTTGCACCACTCGGCCACGAGCTGCAAAAGAGCGCACAGCGATGCGCTTGGGTCACCCACAACTGCCTGAAGTTGCACAGGCAGTCATTCCTTCAACGAGCCTACACATAATTCAATGTTTTTGTACTGATTCAAAACGGTGTCTTCGCCAAGCCTTCTACAACTGCGATGTGAAATCCTTCGTCTACGTTTACACATCGGTCAGTCCCAATCTCGCCATGTCTCGCTATGCGTGGCCCTTTCGGGCCAGTGCCTGGGCGGCTTGGGATCGCCAGGCGCGAGCTAAGCCCGCCAAAGGTCCAAGGACTTCCGACAGCAAGCTGCCCTGAGCTCAGGTTGACTGCAGCATGGGACCCATCGACCCATCGCATTGCAAGAGCCCCAGCCTGCTCGCTTGCAGAGGGCCTTTGATATGGCAGATGTGCAAGTTCTTCTCTGTCTGCCTCTGTCTCTTCTGTCACCCTGTTCTGCCCGTCCCACCAGAAAGGAAGCTCCGAAACCTGTCGCCGGCGTGTGTTTGTTCTGCAGTATACCATGCATCTCCCTGGTCGAAAAATGGCTATGAGTCGTCATCCCATGTTCCTCCTCCTCCCTTTGCCTTCGCCTGTCTCCCGACATGGCCTCCCTGCATAAACACGTTGATTTCCTGGAATGACAACTCCACTTTGTAACCAGCTCCAAGCTTTCTGTGTTCAGGGTGAACATCAGGCTTGGCAACAAGCGCTGAGCATTGAAAGAAAGAGATAATGCGGTTCCCATGGGCAGAGACTACCGGAATACCTACCGGACTTGATGCTGAGCAAAGAACAGGCCTTGCTCGTGATCAAGTCAGCACACGGAGACAAAACTCGCATGTCCGTCTCTTCTTTACTGTACCGCCTGCTGTTCAATCTTCGGTGAGAAGCCTCGTGCACAGGCATGCACTTCCTTCGCAGAGTGGCAGCTCTCTCTAGAGGTACCACAGATGCTCTAGAAAAGCCATGCAACTGAAATCTTTTCCAACATGTACTGCACTGCGCATGTCGGAAGCCACAGCCCGGGACTCTCCTTTACCAGGGTTGGGGCATGGATCTTCATCTGTTTAACGGCTTCGATGCTTGAACTTTAAACCGAGGCAACCCTCCGACAACTTTTTGCGCTTGGACTCAAGACGTGTGCGGTCAGGTGCACTTCACAGCTTGCATGTGCTTATGACAGGAACGACCAGTCCTATGGAAAGTAAGTCGATTCAAGTACTACATGCAAGACTCAACGTGGAAGGTACGTCAACACGGCTCCAGACATGAGGTGATTTTCACAGCTGTCATGCACCATTCACGAGGCTAAGTGTTTAAACCTGCGCATATAGACTTATATGTGTGATCCACTTGTACCCTACACTCTATTGGACTTGGGGGGCTCTTCAGGGCTTCTAAGGGGGCACCTTAAGGCTGTGTATGGATTGTAAGACAGGGTCTAGAGGTTGTTGCGGGGTGTAGACCTACAGCAAAGCCCCCTTAAGCCTGACTTTAAACGCGGCCCTAAGCCGGGGACTCCAAGCTAACCTTACAGCTTAAGCTCCCTCTAGCCTGCAGTCCCTAAACCTTAAATGCCTTGGCCTTGAGCCCGAAGCCTTTAGCCCTAAACCTCAAACTCCAGAGACGTGGGGCACGCAAGGAACAGTTTAAACAGCCGCTAAATCCCTCATTCAACCATGTTCGCCATGGCCCTGTACAAGTGCGCTGAAACATGCTCAAAGGCCCTTCTTGAGATGGTTAAACCGTGGTCTAAACCTCTTAGTGCAACGACATTGTGTAAACAAATGCACAATCATCCACAGGCTGGCCAACATGTTCCAACACGTTTGTGTTAAATCAGTAGTGTTAAGCCGTTTACACCAACAATACGTTATCAAAACGACCTTGTCCTTCACTCCTTCACTGCAACCTTTGCCTGCTTCTCTCGAATTGTCCTACACTCCCGGCTGTCTCCTACCCTCCCACTTTGCCACTGGCCAGCCTTGGCTCTGCAAGGGCTTTACGCAGGGCACCGTCGCAGAGGAGGCAACTCTCAAGCCTCGAGAGGAAGTCTCGCGAGTGATTTCCAGCTGGTGCTCAGCTTGGTCATCGGCAGGCGTGCCGCAAACCAGGTGTTGGCATCCGCCGGGCACCAGTCCTCGTGGAAAGGCCCACGTATGGGCTGCCAACGGCGGCTTCCTATGGCTGTGCTGTGCTGTCTCGGAACCAGGCGAAGCCGCTTCCGGTTTGCGGCTCCGCCGGCGCCTTTTGAGCGCGGTCGGCTGCACGGAGGACGGAGAGCAGCTGGGAGCCTGCGTAGCACAGCGTAGCACAGCGTAGCACAGCGTAGCACAGCGAGGTCTCGTCGCCTGCGGCCGTTGTGGGCCCCTGAGCGCATTCCGCATCCAGACATGGCCGGAGCAGCACCTCGATTTCTGGGATGTTTTTGTTTTTTTGGCTGAGAGCATCCTTCATGCTTGCATTGGCCTTGCATTGGCCTTGCAGTGCCTTGCATGGCTCTCCCACCTGGCGCACATCAGCGCTGCTTACCGCGGTCGTCAGGAGAACCTGCGGGCGCACACTGGCACTGCGGTACTGCCGGCTCACCAGACCTCCCAACGCCTCGATGGATGCACGGAGCTCCAGCGAAGCCTGCTTCGAGCGAAGAGCGCGGAGAGACGCGAAGAGCGAAGAGCGCGGAGAGAGCGTCCCTCTGCGCCTCCGGCTCGGGCTCCGTTCCCAGCAGGATGGAGACGAGAAAGTCCAGGGCCGACCGCGGTGACCGTCCCTCGAGACAGCACAGCACAGCGCAGCGCAGCGCAGCGCACAGAACTTCGGCGGTCGCACTGCGGCCCTCTGCACGGGCCTGTGTCAGCGTGAGGCTTGCGAGCGTCTTCTCCTCTGCTGCCAGTGCAGCGGCCAGCACCTTTCTTTTCACTTTTCACATCCGCAACAGCAAGGCAGCAAGGCAAGGGAGCTGCCTCCACGGCACGAAGCCTCAGTAGCCCCAGGCCAGGACAGGGCAAGACCTGTAGGGAAGACTCCGCAAACATCTGCAGACTGCAGCCACACTCCACGGCCTCCACGCACACCATCTCCAGCAGACCGGCGGACTGCACCTCAACGCCCAAAGCGCAGCCAACGACAGCGACCGACCTCAGTCTCGGCCGCTCGGCGTCGCGCCATGACCTTGGAGTTCCCTGCCGCCTGCCGTCTGCTGCGCCGTCTGCATCCGTCTGCTGTGTCGCACTTCGAGCGCCTCTGAACCGGCTTTGATGACGAACGCCGCCAACGTGTCCTGCGATCTCTGTGATGGTACATCTTGTGACAGGAAATGTCAATCCCAGCGGTCCAGAAGCACTGTGGCAGCAGCCTTGAAACTTGGCACCGGAACTGCAGTCATTGGCAATCATTGGTGCTACCGGGCGCACATGAAGGCCACTGGTCCAAGCGCTGCCCTGGGCCTCGAGGATGCACAGACTCCCGCCGACTTACCAACTGCAAGCGCAAGCCTGCAGCGCTAGCGCACCGAAGACACAGCGCAAGGTCCGGAGGACCGTCGTGAGGTGCCCGGCCTCTAACACTACTGGAAACCAAGAAGCGAGAAACGGAAACCGAAGACCTTCAACCCAATTCCCTGCATCAAACACCAACCCCGCAGCCTGAAAACCAAGCCAACACCTGAACCATCGACTTTCGTTCCTTACACCAGCAGGTGTGGGTTTTTGTGGAGGAAGGTTCGGTATAAGGACATCTGTTAGGACGATAGCAAAACTTTGCTGGCTGCTGTGGCAGCTTGGCTCTTCCTGCTTTCGGCTACTCGACGTCCTGGTTCCGGTTCACTGTGTCCGTCACGCCTGTGATGGCCCCTCCGCGCTCCCGCCAACGCCTCGCGCATGTACTTCTGCGCGACCGGGCCCTGGCCGACGAGTTGCTGCACGCAAACCTTCTCAGCGCATGCAGAGACAGGGCAAAGGTGCTGGAAGCTGGGGGCCCTCACACAGGCGTTGCCGGCCAAGCTGAGAAGGGCTGAAGCCTCGACTTGTTGGACGCGGAGCTTGCGAGGCGAGTTCGTGCTGAGGCCTATGCTGAGTCCAGCGATCCTGATGCATGGGAACAAGAAGCAATCCGTAGCAGAAGCGGCTGCCATTGTGAGGCTCAGCCGCGCCTGAATTGCTGGCCACACTCAAGGCCTCAAGCTGAACCACTTCTTGTGGCTCTTGCAAGGACGACGACTCTGAGTGGATGAGAGAGGCAGGGCCTGAGTTGCGATGGCCAGCAGGGCCTCACAGCGGAACGCGGCAACTCCCGCGCGACTTGGCTTTCGCTTGGGGCGTCAACTCGGTTTCTTATGTGTGTTGCATTCATGGCCTGGTTCCCGGCTTCACGAGTTCAGCTGAGGCTTGGTCATGAAAGGTAGCACGAAAGACGAAGACACGACACAAGGCGGCAAGGGCAAAGCTCAAGAGAATGTCTGCCTCCGCTCCATCCTGGAATGTGATGATCATGCGCACGTCGCCATCTTCTGCTGTCACCAACCGGAGGAAATGCACCTCAGACACGTTTACAATGACATCAAAACAAACGTGGCCGTGTTCTTGCCAGGGCCGGACACACTCGGCACACAGCGCAGCCTCCGCCGTGACGTCGGCCCAGCTGGAGCCACTCGCTTCCTGCGATTCTTGTCACGGCTTGCAGGCCCTTCATGCTACGACGCAGGGGCATTCATGCCAAGCTGGACTTGCCAAGTTACCGTGTACATGCTGATTACTTGCATAGCATGCAATCATGCATGGTTGCCCAATCGCATTCGGCGCGAGGTGTGCACTTGGACACCGTATGCGCGTCTACGGGACTGCCTCACGCCAGCCGTTGAAAGTTCTGGTTGACTCTGCTGTGAACCCCAATGGCAAACCAAAGCTCCTCTGTCTGGCATCAACTGCTGTCAGATCACAGAAGTTGCTTGGCGAGGCTCCCCCCCACTGTGTGAAGAATTAGCCTGTCGATTGACAATTTGTAATTGTAAGGAATGAGCGATCTTCTTCAAAATACCTCAGGCGGCATTTGGAGCACGGAACAGCCACAAATCGCGTACATTTTTTAGGCCTGGGGCGCCACTGGAGTCACTGGAGCCCAAACACCGGCAACAAATCCTACATCTCCCGGGCTGGAGCTCGGGACACCAGCAACAAATGGTACATCTTAGCGTCTTAGCGCTGGGGCACCGGTTGGAACCAAAGGCACCGGCAACGAGCCGTACATCTTGGCGCACAGGACACAAGCAACGAATCCTGCATCTTAGCACTGGGGCACCAGACAACCCCCGGCGACAAACCATACATCTTGGACGTTGACTGGAGCACAGGACACCGGCAATTTTGTCATGGGGGTACCAAACGGAGCCAAACACATCGGCAACAAACTGTACATCTTAGCTTTGTGGCCACCTGGAGCATGACACCGGCAGCAAACCGTGCATACATCTTCATTCTGATTCTGGGGAACCGGCACCAGTTGGAGGCAAAGACACCGGCAACAAATTGCATTGCACATCGAACATGGTAGCGCTGGGCAGCATAGTTGGAACCAAAAACCCCGGCAACAAATCGTACATCTTAGTCCCGGGCCGCCAGCACGGGACACCGGCAGCAAAACATCTTAGGTGTGGGGCACTACTTGCCGCCCAAGACACCGGTAACAAATCGTACATTTAAGCGCCGGGGCACCAGTTGAAGCACCGGACACCGGCAACAAATCGTACATCCTAGCGCTGAGGCACCAGCTGGAGCCCAAGACACCAGCAACAACTCGTACATCTTGCACTACAGCACCAGTTGGAGCCACAGACACCGGCGACGAATCGTACAGCTTAGCCCTGGGATGCCATGGCACACCACTTGGAGTTCCAACCAATCGCACATCCCAGCACACAGAAACTCTGCAGGGATTCCACGGCCATGCTTGTTTGCAAACAAGGCGTCTGTTGCACGTGGTATGGCACATGATGCTTCGTATGCACAGCTGCGTCACATGTCATTGACCGAAACACGACCGATACACCGACCGGGATACGACCGCGGTACACCGGCGGGATACGACAGGGACGCAGATCACGACACGACAGGGACACCCCACGACCGGAACACCACGACCGGGACAACGACCGACATTGACAAAAGGCCGGGACAGGTCGACACGTCCGACGTGGTAAGTGATTGACCCCAGCCCTGGTGGTTATTGAGGAATCATCGTCTGGGATGTCGTTGCCCCGAGTTCTCCATTCTTCCAGACCGAGTTGCTGCGTTGTGTTTTGGGTGCGTCTGAACCGTTCCGGGAAAGGGTCATTGAAAGCATGGCCCGCGAGAGTGGAGGGTCAGGGTTGAACGGTTGAACTAAATCTCACGTGCTGAAATGCAATCATTACTGGTTTCTCTCGTCCTTGCAATGCACGACGAGGTGACGGGACGTGGCCGCATCACTCGTTCTTCCCGTTCCGGTTCTTCAATTTTGCGCCCATGTCAGTTGGGAACAAATTTTTCTTCGCCTTTTTCTATGAGCTCTTAATGAGGACGAATCTAGCTTGCATCCAACATGGCAAAACTACAAAACGAACAAACGTGCGTTCTCGAAGCGGGACTCCTCCGAGGTGTTGTCCGGGAGACCGTGGACGGAGCATAGTCTCGTGCCCCACTTTTGTAAGTCATCTGGGTCCTTCATCCACCTTTGCCTCGGGAGCGGGTTCGAGAAAAAGTACTGTTGGCTTTTCTGTCCATCTGGGTGACCCATCACATGATCACCTTCCTTCCATTCTTTCCTTCTCCTTCCTTCTCGTTCGTTCCTTCCTTCCTTCTTCCGAACACGCCCCCTTTTTTGGCGGATTCATCATATATCTACAACACACCCCCTCAGTGGCGATTCCGGTTCATCATATATCTTAAACAAGCCCCCTTACTTGGCGATTCCGGCTCATCATATATCTTCAACATGCCCCCTCATTTGGCGATTCAGGTTCCTCATATATTTACAACACTCCGTCTCATTTGGCGTTTCCGGTTCATCATATATCTTAAACACGACCCTTCATTTGGCGATTCCGGCTCCTCAAATATCTTCATCAAGCTCATTTGATATCTTAAACACGCCCCCTCATAAGCGATTCCGGTTCATCATATATCCTGAACACGCCCCCTCATTTGGCGGTTCATCATGTATCTACAAAACGTCCCAAACACAATGATCGCATGATGGGTTTCCAAAAAGGAAACTCATGTACTTTGAAGCAAGCTTGCGCGGCTTAAAACAGGAGGGGGGTTGGGCGGGCCGCGACCCGCGCCCCATTTGCAAACAGAACGCTCGTGTGCTAGGGATCGCTTTGAAGCTAGCTTGCACGGCTGAGAACAGCGGGGGGGTTGGGAGGCGCAGCCCCCCCCTTTGCAAACACAACACTCGCATCATGGGTTTCAAAAGAACCATATGCTTTAAGGCAACCTTGCACGGTTTAAGAACGCGGGGGCGTTGGGGGGGATAGCCCGTAACCCTCCTTCCCGTTTGCAACCACAATGCGCGCGTGATGGGTATCCACTCACCTGAGTCAGCAGGAGTGCCAAGGGGGGAAGCGACTTGACCTGGTTCACCTGCAGCTCACTGCTCTTGGCCATCTTGATCCACTTTGCCACTTCGCCCTTGTTTCTGGCTGCCTCGAAGTCTTCCTCCCCAAAGAGGCGCTTCTATCTGCTTCGACGCACCCCATGGCAAAAAGTACTCGTAGCTCTCTTACCCTGGCACCGCCCCGCCGAGGGGTTGGGCATCAAGGTCCGCGGCGTTTTCAGCACCACTCACGCACTGACTCACGAGGGCAATCGACAGGACCTTGTTGCGAACAGCTTGCTGCACCCAAAGCACAGCGCCTTGAAGGTGTGCCTGCCAAGATACAGCAGCCGTCTCACGCAATCCTTGTAAATTTGGGATTCTCCCGCGATCGGTCGCTGTTAAGGTTGGCTCATTCGGGTAGCTCTCATCCATTCTAACGTGGTCCCCTTGCGCTTGAAGTCGATCTCCTGATTCCTGCTGTGTTCCAGGTGGTTCTCGTGCTTCTTGGTTCCGCTCGGCCCCCTGTGCTTGAAGTCGATCTTGTGATTTCTGTTCTGGTCCAGCTGGTTGTCGTGCTTCTTGGTTTCGCTCTGGCGCCCTTCCTCCTGCACTTGGACTTGAGCCTGCTGCCCAGGCGATTTCTTCCAACGTTGCGCTGTCAAGTAGAAGAAGGACTCGTGCACCAGCAGCTCCCGTGTAGAGCGGCCGTTTCCTCTGCCCCGGCCAAGGTAAGACCACGGGAAGCCGCGCATAGACAAGATTGCCTCCGCGCTCCATTGCTGCTCTTCAAACGAAACCTCCGAATGGACCTGTTCACGAAGTCACTCTCCACCGTGCCGTCCCGTTGCAGGAAAAAGTGACGATGCCCCTCTCGCACAGCCCCAATCCTTGTTTCCACGAAGAGTTTCAGCCCCTTCGGTCATGCTTCTGCTGCTCGCTGTCATCTTCTCGATCGTGCAGAGCAAAAGGCCGAAGACACCATTGAAAGTCTGCTCCAGCCTTTGCCTCACCAGGCAATCCACCCTGGAAACATTCCTCATTGCTGCCCTGCTTGCGCGGCCTGTTGTTGGGCTGCTGCCTGCACGGCCTGTGCAGCCTGGGCCGCCTGAGCCGCATGAGCGGCATCCATCGCTCCACCATCTTTTCCCCGGTCACTCCACAAGAGGTGGCCAGACGAAACCAGCTCCTCACCACCGAGTCTCCCTTGAAACTGCTTTGCCCCTGCTGCCACGCCAGGCCATTTCCGCCAAAGCTGCTCGCACGGAGGAAACAGTGAATCCAAAAGCCTCCTTGGATTCCGGTGCTGCTCCCTCCAGGAGACTTACGCAAAATACGCCGGTGCCGTCGGCACAGTTCAGCGCAGCGACGGCACTCTGACAGAGTAAACTGCAGCAGAGAAATGCTCTTATGCGGTGAACCCTGATGGGCCCAAAGGCTAAGGGGATCCTCATTTTCAGAAAACCAGGCCGGCCAGACCGGACCTGGTCCGCTACCATGCAAAACTCTTTTCGGATCCACTTCAGTGCTGCAGATTCGCACGTCGCGTGTGTGGCACGGGCAGTGGACTCTTGCGTTCCGCTACACACAACGTGTCTAGAGCAGCATTCCAGCAACACAGGTCCACGTTGGTAGACCGCAGACGCCAGTCCGTCTAAGGCGCACGCATGTCCGCGTCTAAGGTGCCCCAGGCTTTCCCGCGTCCAGGGCGCACGCGGTCTTTGTTTTCATTGGTTTTTGCCAGGTATTCCAAAGCTTTCGGATTCAGGAAACTTTCTCAACTATAGTTTTCTTGGGTTGCGGGTGGCTGTTCAGGGGTTTGACGGCGCGTGCAGCTCAGAAGTGGCGCCTGCAAAGGGGCTCGGGGTAAACCTGTCTGAGGCGCACGGCCTGCCACATGTTGGGCTTTAGGTTTTGCGGGCTTTTCGGCTTTAGGGTTCCAGGGCTCAGGGTCTTTTAGGGTTTCGGTTAGGGTTTATGGTTTTTTGGTGGGACTGTTTTCGGACTTAGGTTCTTGAGGGTCGAAGGTTTAGGGTTTAGGGTTTTCGGCCTTCAGGTTTAGGGTTTTCGGCCTTGGAGTTCAGGGCTCAGGGCTTCTAAAGCTTCAGGGGCCCTAGGGTTTAGGGCTTTCGGGTTTAGGGGCCTCAGGGTTTAGGGTTTAGGTTTTTTTTCGGGTTTAGGGCTTAGGGTCTTGTCTTTGTGAAGGTTTCGGGTTTAGGGGTTTAGGGGTTGGGGGTTTTCGGGCCTAGGGTTTCGGGTCTCGGCCTTAGGGTTGAGGGCTTTCGGCCTTAGGGTTTAGGGCTTAGGGTTTTTTAAAGGTGTTTTTTTTTGAACGCCTTTTTCCGTCCGCAGGAACAGAATCCCTCGAAGGGAAAGCGGGGTTTGACACCTCTGGCTTTTGGCATCAAACTCTCTGGGACACTACTGGCTTTCAACCCTCAGACCCTGTAGCCGGTGGTGGACGAGGACTGTCATCATGTTGCGCCCGAAGACCCTGCCCTTCATCATCGTCAATGGCCGTTTCCATGACCCCGTCACCGTCAACAGTCACACTCGCCACCAAGTTCGGCACATTGAGGACCACACCATCGATACCCGGCACCTCCATGGTCGGCGGGACACCCCTACCAAGTCGCCGTTGTGCCATGACAGAGACAGTAAGCACACTCGTAACGGGTCCACTCCAGATACCCATGGCACGCAATCGGCTGCAAGGGATTGGCCTCGCCGTCAGCAGCCGACACGTGACACTGGTGGTGCATAGTCGGCCATGGCATACTGGGCTTGGAAGTACGCCAACAGCTCCTCTCCGTACTGGTTCACGACCTGTTTGTCCGCAAGGGTTCCCTGTCTCCAGCGTTGATATGGATCAGCATACTGGGAGTAGTCGAGAGCAGAATTCCCTTGTGCGGCTCGAGCGGCAAGGTCTCGTCTTCGCTTTTTGGCATCCGGCAGCAGCTGGGTCTCCACATCCTCCTGGTCCACCACATCTTCCATGTGGAAGCGGAGCTGCACACTGAGACTGCCTTCAGATGGAACTTCCAGGTGCCATGACCTTGACATCCTTGGGCCCCCCATTTCAGTCCCACCCTTGATGATCGTCGCCTCCACCTCCACCTCGCATTGTCTCCTCGTTCTGTGAGCCCAGGTCGCTTGCTCCAAGGCCAAGGAGTTCTGGTAGTTCTCCGCTGGTTGATGCAGGAGAACACGTCGTTCTTGAGCACGCATGAAGCTCACCTCCTCGAGCGCTTGGGAGGTCTGCCAGCTTGACAGGGCTTGGTCCGGGTTCGCTGGTTGAACCATCTGCCCCGCTTCCTCGGCTGCTCGGAGCAGGTCCTCCTCATCACACGTGTCGCTTGGCACCACATGAACTTCGATCTCCATTCCGGGTATGAAGTTTGCAATCTCCTCAGCCGTGTCCTCCATCCAATCAACATCGCGTGGCATGCCGGGTTCAACGTCTCGATCACCCATCGCAATCAGCAACGCCTCAAGCTGAGCCCGAGCCGACTGCACTCCTCAGGCGTCCCAGCAGCAGATCCACATGTGTTCGACATAGACCCTTGGACTGCTCCACGAGGTCTTTCTGGAGCTTCGCCAGCAGCCGAGCCCACCGTCGAACATCCGTCTGCATGAGCCCAGCCTCGTCCCCCTCTTCCGGAACCTCCACCAACACTTCATCGTCCGTCTGGTCCAGGGTCATCATCGAAAGAGATGCCTCATGACAGACCTCTCCCATCTCAACCATGAGTGCCCGAATGTAGCTGACAACTGCCACGGACATGATGAGTCTCTCAGCTTCAGGTCGCCCACGTAGCTCAATCAGCACGTCACGATATGTTCTGTCAGATAGGATGGGCCCGCCCTGTTCGATTGGCACTTCCGCATCACCCCTGGAGTCATGTCCCAGTAGCCTTCGCCACACATTCATTCCAGCCGTGACATCAAAGGGAGGCCCTCGATGACTCGAGGAGGAGGCACTGGCAGCAACACCGGTGTCTGCCGGAATCATGCCAGGAAATCGTATTCGTGGAACTTGTCGGCATTCCCGGAGAGGACGTAGAGCATACCTAGGATCCCTGCGTCTTCCCCCATTGTGTGTGTCCCTGGAAGCCTCCGCAACCCTTGCCAGGTGCCGGCCAAGCACCCTGCGTCGTACATGATCCCCTCCTTCACGACGCGCTGGGCGGTCTCCATCGCCACCTCCGTGGTCCCTGTCTCTTCCCCGCGATCGCGATCTACCACCACGTTTGTTGCCCCGGATCGGAGCCCTCGTGAGCATCAGGCACTGCTCGTCTCCATCATCCCGACCCCCTTCTTGCGACTAGGTAGCATCCGACCAAGTACTCCACTCCTCGTTCACCCTCCATGGTTGGCGATCCCTGCGGTGCGGGGACCTTGATCGGGATAACTCTCGTCTTGGGGATTCCTCCCCGACGTAATGTTCAGGAGAGAATTCGACGTTACAGTGTCCATTTTCGGCCAGGTACCGCTCGTGCCTTTGATTCCACATGGCTGTCGGGCATATTCTCCATAACCATCTCTCCTTCATAAAGCCGAAGACCTGGTCTGCTGTGCTTTCCATCTCAGCCGTGGTGGGTACTCCTTCTGCTCGCCTGAGAGCATTGGTTTGTACGAGTCCAATGCGGTACTTCAAGGCGTTGACGTAGGGAGCAAGAGCCTCCACCATTCGCCCATCTTGGGAGGCAAACATCAGGTCCTCAAGCAAGTGTGCCAAGGCAATGCCATCACCCCCTCGGTCTCAAAGATCTCTACCTGGTCCAGGAACCAGCCAGGGAGTTCTTTGCCATCGAAGAGCTCATCGAAGGCCCAGATACCAACTTGGCCTACAAGACTCACACGCCGTCCAAGGGAGAACAGGCCGGACTCATCGCCTTCGTCCTCACCCGAGGCCTCCGAACCATCATGTCCACGATCATGGGGCGTGGGCGGCTGGCTTCCCAGGTCCTGCGCAGCATTCCATCCCCCGTCCGGGAAGACTTGCACCGCATGGTAGCGTACTCGGGGCCGCCTGCGTTTCTGCCACCTGGGCCAGCTCCGACGGGTCAACCAGAGAGGCAAGCCTCTCAAGCACCTCCTCCGCCCATGCATTGCAGTCCGCAGTCTCCTCAGTACTGAGCTCACGGGCGTTGCGTCCACATGATTCGCCAAGTAGTGCCGGCACAAGTTCACGAGCCTTTCGGCACACCGCAGGGTGTGCAGCGCGGAGCTTGTCGCGGAGGTTCGAGGCAGCGCATTTGCGCATCCCAGCTTTCTCGAACTCCAGAAACCGCTCCCGTGCCTTCGTGAACCACCCTTTGGCTTGGCTGCCTGACGAGGCAGCACGCTGCATCAAGCAGGTTTCATCCCATGGTACCGAATGAGCCGGCGAAAGCCAATGAGGTAGTTCAGGAGTCATGCCGTACAAGAGCCCGTCGGGGTACAGCAACCGCCGATCGCGTTCACCATGCGGAGAAACATCACCAGGAGCAGCATTAGCAGCCAGAGCAGCCGTAGCCCCCCAGCAGTCGTCCCAGAAGTAAGAAACCTTAGTCAAGGAAGCCTCGCCATCAAGGCGCGGCACAGCAAGTATCCCTGTTGGACACATCGAAGGCAAAAGCCACATGAAGAAGAAGCCGCCCATGGCGGCGAAGCTGTCCGAGGTCGTGCGAATTGTCACTGACTCGAGCTCATGCATTCAGGCAAGGCCTTCAATCGCAAAACTCGAGGACATGACAAGGCAACTGTACAAACCTCAAGGAAAGCAAATTAGAAGTCGTTCCCTATGCTCAGTTGTCTACCCGAACTCCGTGGAAGGTCCATCTTGTCGATCCAACCCCTTTCTCGTGCTTGCCATTGTGCCCTGTCACCAGCCACATCCCTCCATGACCCCCCTGCCGCCCCATCAAGGCTTTGTTCCAGCAGTGTCAAGCGTGGATAGTGCTGTCCCTTACGTTTGATACCACCGGGTTTCAGCTTCTCTGTCTGCCACCACCGGAGAGGCCGAAAACTTTCCAGAAAGGCACCGACTGCAGGGTACGGCAACGAAAGAGCTCTCGCACGATGACCGCAAACTGCCAATATCTACGCAACCACAGTGTGGACCATCTCTCGCATTTGGCATTATTGTTCTAAAGATCGTGCTTGTATGTTTCCTGCTTTGTTTCTTTAGATCTTCTGTTGCACATGTCTCACATGTTGAGCACTCAGGGAATGAATGCTTCCTAAAGCAGCTAACGCTTTGCAACATGACAGTGTTAGCCCGAAGGTTCTTTTTTTTCAAACTGGAAGTCAGGCGGGGCCACTGTAACCAGCCCCCGTTCCTGTGGGATCTTCAACAGGATGCCCCCTTTATCCTCCTTCGGAACAGGCGTGACCACAGACCCATCCCGAATCCACCCAAAGGCCGTGTTGACGTCCCCCTGGAAAACCACCTTGTTCGTATTTTTGGGCAGCCCCTGGAAATGAGCGTAGGCTGCGGCTGGGAGTAGCCTCGGCCGTTTTCGGGCCTCCGGCATGGCAGGGCCCGCTCGGCCCTTCAAACTTTTCGTTTGAATGAATGCTCCTCCTGAGCTCTAGAAACCTGAAAATATTAGTATTCTAGTATTTAAGAGAAGAAGGAGTACACCTCGACATGGGCACTCGGCCTAATCAAAATGGGCATGTTTATATGCAAGGCATGATAAGCCAAAACTAATCCAATTTTCCGATTCCTACATTTTAAATCCTATATTCATAATCTTGACCCCTGAATCCTGAACTAAACCCTAAAATCCTAAATCCGCCCTAAATCCTAAAACCCTAAGTCCTAAAATCCTAAACCCTGAAACCCTACATCCTGAAATCCTAAATCCTAAAACCTAAAACCCTGAATCCTAAAATCCTAAATCCTAAACCCTAAAACCCTAAATCCTAAAATCCTAAATCCTAAACCCTAAAATCTTCAATCCTAAAATCTTAAATCCGAAATCCTAAACCCTAAAACCCTAAATCCTAAAATCCTAAATCCTAAAACATAAAACCCTAAATCCTAAAATCCTAAATCCTAAACCCCAAAACCCTAAATCCTAAAATCCTAAATCCTAAACCCTAAAACACTAAACCCTAAAACCCTAAATCCTAAAATCCTAAACCCTAAACCCCAGAATCCTAAATCCTAAAACCCTAGACTTCACAAGAAGAAGAAGGAGGACTCCTCGATATGGTCACTCGGCCCAATTAAATATGGCATTTTTATAAGCAGGGCATGATAAGCCAAATTCGACCCTCAATCTTCCGATTCAGTACTCCGAAACCTNAAGAAGGAGGACTCCTCGATATGGTCACTCGGCCCAATTAAATATGGCATTTTTATAAGCAGGGCATGATAAGCCAAATTCGACCCTCAATCTTCCGATTCAGTACTCCGAAACCTAAAGCCCTAAATCCTAAAATCCTAAATCCTAAACCCTAAAACCCTAAATCCTAAAATCCTAAATCCTAAACCCTAAAATCTTCAATCCTAAAATCTTAAATCTAAACCCTAAAACTCTAAATCCTAAATCCTAAAACATAAAACCCTAAATCCTAAACCCTAAATCCTAAATCCTAAATCCTAAACCCTAAACCCAAAATCCTAAAGGCCAAAGGGGGGGACCAGAGCAAATGGCACAGGCTTTGGGGTTATTATATACCGCTACGCTAGAGGTGGTTCCGATACGGCGGTCCCTCATTTCGAATACTTCCCGTTGGGGTTTGCCATGGGCTTTACACCGTGGACCTGTGCAGGTCAGACCGGGGAGGCTTTACACTCCCCTCTCCGCGTCCCGCTCTTTTCGTAGGGGCGCTCGGGCTGTTAGGCCCTCGGCCGGAGCGCTCGGGGCCTGTCGTTCGACGGTTTCGGCCCCTCGCTTAGTTTAGGGCTTAGGGTTTTTGAGGGTTCAGGGTTTAGGGTTCAGGGTTGTCGGGCTTAGGGTTCAGGGGTTTTTAGGGTTTAGGGCCTAGGGTTTTTCAGGGTTTAGGGTTTCGGTTTTAGGGTTGCAGGGCCCAGGGTCTTTTAGGGTTTCGGCTCTTTTAGGCCTTAGGGTTTATGGTTTTTTGGTGGGATTCTTTTTGGACTCAGGATTTTGAGGGACGAAGGTTTAGGGTTTAGGATTTTGGCCTTAGGGTTTAGGGTTTTCGGCCTTGGGGTTTAAGGGCTCAGGGCTGTTTAAGCTTCAGGGGCCCTAGGGTTTAGGAGCCTCAGGGTTTAGGGTTTAAGCTGTTGTCCCGGGTTTAAGGCTTAGGGTTTTGTCTGTTGAGGGTTTCGAGGTTTAGGGTTCCAGGGTTTTCGGGCTTAGGGTTTAGGGTTTCGGCCTTAGGGTTGAGGGCTGTCGGCCTTAGGGTTTAGGGCTTAAGGTTTCTTAGGGTTAGGGTTTTGGGTTTCGGCCTCAAGGTTCAGGGTTTTCGGCCTGAGGGCTTAGGCCTTAAGGTTTCTTTAGGGTTTAAGGGCCTTAGGGCTTAGGGTTTTTGAGGGTTTAGGGTTCATGGTTTTTGAAGGTTCAGAGTTTAGGGGTTTAGGGCTTGGGATTTTTTAGGATTTAGGGCTCAAGGTTTTTGGAGTGTTTAGGGCTCAGGGTTTTTGAGGGTTCAGGGTTAGGGTTTAGGGCTTAGGGTTGTTTTATTGTTTAGGGGCCTTAGGGTTTAGGGTTTTCGGCCTTAGGGTTTAAGGCTCAGGGCTTTTTAGGCTTAAGGGGCCTTAGGGTTTAGGGCTTATAGGGATTTTTAAGGTTCAGGGCTTAGGGTTTTGTGCGGGTTTAGGGCTTAGGCCTGTTTAGGGTTTAGGGGCTTGAGGGTTTAGGGCGTATGGGTTTAGGGCTTAGGGTTTTTCCAGGGTGCAGGATTCAGGGGTTTAGGGCTTAGGTTTTTTTAGGGTTTAAGGCTTAGAGTGTTTTAGGGTTTACGGGTTCAGGGTTCAGGGTTTTCGGGCTGAGTGTTTAGCTTTTCGGCCTCAAGGTTTAGGGCTTTCTGCCTGAGGGTTTAGGGCTTAGAGTTTTCCAGGGTTTAGGGCTTAGGGTTTTTCAGGCTTTAGGGCTTAGGGTTTTTCAGGGTTTAAGGATACCCTCAGGGTTGTCACACTTTGCGCCCACAGAACCCGCCCCGCCTCCAAGCTGTAAGCCCACGTGCAGGTACTGAGACTGGTTGTTGTGAGAATGATAGGGGGCGGACTGGCAGGGAGAGACTGATGTAGAACGACATTTGAAACAAGACTGCTTACGAGTTCCAAAGGGGGGCGGGGGGCGAGGCGTTTCCGAGCACCCTGCAGGTACAAGAAACCTCGGCCCTGCGCAGGTTTCCAACGTTGCTGGGGGCACGTTAGACACAAACGGCGCGTGCACGCTGGACACGGGTCGCGCGTGCAGGTTAGAAGTGGCGCCCCCCCACAACCCCCAATATGCAAGGACCATGTTCGACCTTCATACTTGTGCCACTGCTTGCATTAGCCAAAGCATAGCTGTCAGGGGCATCCTTGGTATCATCATCATCAGCACAGTAATCATCACCAGCATCATCGTCATCCTCATCATCTTCATCATTAGCAGGAGCATCATTGGTATCAGATTCGGAATCATGTCGTCAAGCATGTCCCCATTAAGCCCCCACCCACCCACCC
>BGNK01004057.1:0-27181 GCA_003297005.1 Symbiodinium sp. clade A Y106
GCACAATTTGGCAAGTTGTGCCTTATCGCCACGAACGATTGTGCCTTGAGCCACGAACGATTGTGCCTTGAGCCACGAAGGTCATTAAAGTTTAGACTATCATATGAAAGAGAGGTTTAAGGTTTAGGGCTTAGGGTTTTGGGTTTAAGGTTTAGGGCTTAGGGTTTGGGGTTTGAGGTTTAGGGCTTAGGGTTTTGGGTTTAAAGTTTAGGGCTTAGGGTTTTGGCTTTACGGCTTAGGGCTTAGGGTTTTGGGTTTAAGGTTTAGGGCTTAGGGTTTTGGGCTTAGGGCTTAGGGTTTTGGGTTTAAGGTTTAGGGCTTAGGGTTTTGGGTTTAAGGCTTAGGGCGTAGGGTTTTGGGTTTAAGGTTTAGGGCTTAGGGTTTTGGGTTTAAGGTTTAGGGCTTAGGGTTTTGGGTTTAAGGCTTAGGGCTTAGGGTTTTGGGTTTAAGGTTTAGGGCTTAGGGTTTTGGGTTTAAGGTTTAGGGCTTAGGGTTTTGGGTTTATGGTTCAGGGTTTAGGGTCTACCTTCACCCCAACTTGCCTACCTTTTGAAGGCCTTAGATAAGGAAATCATGACAGGGAGCCCTCAAAAGGTAGGTTAGCTGGGGTCCAGGTAGGATTTTTGGGTTGGGTGGTTTATGGTTTGGGGATACGGTTTTGAAAGTTTGGCAGAAATCAGCGCAGCCCCTGTGATGGCGTCTTATAACAAGGACCCTAACTCAGAGAACTGCACATAATATACACATGGGAGTTTCCGAAAATAGGGGACCCTAATATAGTACCCTAAATAGTAGGATCCTTATTATAAGGACCCCCAAATAAGGTACCCCTAATTTTCGAAAACTCCCACATAGTGACTGACGCCAGAAGATTGGGGAGTTGAGGGTGTAGGGTTTTGAGCTTCGTGCTTAGGATACCTGGCCAAGGGCCTCCGGACTTTAGCCACTTTTAGGTCTTCTTAAAATAGCGAACCCTAAACCCTAAATACTAAAATGGTGATAAACACCACGATGACCTCAGCACTCATGCTGCTGAAGATGCTCTTGAGGTTTCCCAAGCTTTGAGGGTGTCTTCAAATTATGGCTTCGGGTTTAGGGTTTAGGGATACCGTTGTTTGGGAATCGTTTCGGGGCCGCTGATTGCGTTAAACTTCCACTTCATGAAAATTTGCCCTGGTGGCTAGGCCGTGGCGCCAAGCCGAAAACACCAGACCCTGTAGGAACCTGGGATAAGGTCCGTAAATGTTTCTTGGCCGTCCACATCGGGCAGAGGAAAAGAGCAGGATTCCTTCGCAACCCTTCTCCGATTGTAAGCAAGCTCTACCCAATAACATGCAAGAGTCTTGGCGGCCCAAACCCAACCCTCAGCCCTTGCCGTAGAAAGTATCCGCCTTCGTTATCGGTCATGAGAGTTAAAAGTTGAAGGGTCAAGATTTCATTCTTTCCTAACTTGGGGTTTCAGACTTTCGAAAACCCTTAACCGAAACTTCAATCCCAAAATGATCGAATCCTAAACTAGAACTCCCTAAACGCCAGACCCGTATGGAAGCCATTATAGAACCGCTGCTAGACCCTGACTCCCCCCAAACCGTAAACTTTCATCCCTACAAGCTAACAACCATAAGATACCTCTGCACGTCTAAGGTTTAGGGTTTAGGGTTTTAGGGTTTAGGGTTTAATTAATAAATTCAAGATCAGCATTTCTGGCTAAGAAACTCCCGAGATCCCTCCAAGGAGGCCCGACACCTCCACAAGTCCTGACCCCTCAAATTCCCAGAAACTAAAATCTTAAAACCACTACAAACACCAACACCCTAAAGCAGAAGCCCTAAACCCTAAACCCAAACCCTAAAGCCTCAAAAGCCTGGAGCCTTATAGATCCCTTTGAAGAGCCCGAAAAGGAACCCGTTTACGGAACCCTAAAGCCCTGGAGGGAACGCTTTTTTGGAGCCCTACTTAAAGGTTCATGGGTAGTTATAAGTGGGGTTATAAGTCCCCTTAATATGGGTTATAATTATGGTTACCCTAACTATAACCCCACGTATAACCTCCAAGTAAAGCCACTGAGGCTCCCACAATGGCCTGGATGCCCCCGAAGATGTTGAATACCAGGCCGGGCCTTCTTTAAGGCTTACCTTCTTTAAGGCTTCATGACTGAGGAGTTGTAGGGTTTTGGGTTTTGGGTTTAAGTTTTAGGGCTTAGGCTTTGTGATTAGGGCTTTGGGTTTGAAGTAGAGTTTAGGGTTTTGGGCTTTCGGTGAAGACTTCGGGGTTTAGGCCTTGAGGCTTCTCACTTGCAACATGGTCGAAGTAGATTGACTTGTCTCAGCCCGGACTGGGTTGAAGATGGCTTACAGTAAACCCCGTAAAGTTAGGGTTTCACAGGGTTTTGGGTTTAGGGTTCTGGGTTCGTAGAGGTTTTACAGCTTCAAAGTAAACCCCATAAAGTTGGAAACCGGATTAAGGCCAAATAGTGCTGGGATTCCCTATACATTACTCTTAAGGATTGAAGCTATTGGCTTTCCAACTTTTGGGCTTCTACTGTACGGCCGTGGAGTTCAGAGCTCAGGGTTTAGGGCTTTAGGGTTCAGGGGTTTAGGGGTTTAGGGGTTTAGGGGTTTAGGGGTTTAGGGGTTTAGGGGTTTAGGGGGTTTAGAGGTTTAGGGTAGGGTTTAGACGTCCGTGACGCCCAGACATCAACGCCGTGGGTTGAGTCTTTAATATAGGGCCCTGGCCTTAACAGTTACAATACGGCTTTGTACTATATTAAAGTCTAACTACGTAGATGCGAAACCGTTACTGCGGTTGATGATATAAATCCTACATTACCCATGATAAGGAATATACCATAATTCCCATTGTCTAGGGTCATTAAGGTAACGCAGGATTTATACCATCAGCAGTAAGTATTCACATCTCTATAGCCCTAACCCAAAAAGCCCTCTAGATCCCTTAAAGGAACCCCTTTAAGGTGCCCTTATAGATCCCTTTAAAGGAACCCTAGGGTGGCCTTGACTCGGGCTTTGCGGTTCAGGGCGACACGGCCAGATCCCCAAAGGCTCCACACAACCCAGAGAGCCCAATACCCCTTAATTAAGGAATACCTAGGGTTCCTTAAAGGGCTCCTTAAAGGGATCTATAAGGGTTCTATAAGGGAATTAAGGAATATAGCTTAAATCACAATATGAAGCCCTATATAATTTAAGCCATATTCCTTAATTAAGGGGTATTGGGCTCTCTGGAAAGCTCAAAGTGAAGGAGTATAATATGGGGCCTTAATAATTGGACTAGGGTTCCTTTGAAGGGGTCTATATGGGTTCTATGGGTTCCATAAGGGATCTATAAGGTTACTATAATGTAGGGGGCCTTAATAATTAGAATAGGGTTTGGGGGCCATTTATACTATAAATATAATAAGGAACCCCAAAATAGTACAGGTAACTATTGAGGCCCCTATAGCACCTTCAGTAGTATGGTATGATGCGAAGTCTCTGGAGTAGCCAGTGCGATAATATTCGTGAGCGTTCCCTCAGGCAAGCGAAAGTCTGGAACCCTTATAAAAATCTGTTCCAACAAAATCCAAAATATTCCTCAATTAGGGGACTACTTTGGAGTCCAGCCTTAGCGGACCTTTATAATCAGAATAGGGTTTCGGGCTTATACTATACTATAAATAGAATAGGGAGCCCTAAGCCCTGAGGAATGCTACTGGTAATTGTTTAGGCCCCTATATTTTACTGCGCACTGGCGCATTGCTTGGCCGCCGACATCTGCTTCCGTAGCAGCGCATAGACGGAGAGGATCAGCATCCTAAGTTTGATTTTGTGTATGCGCGGATGCTACAATCAAGCTTTGGGAGGTTCCTAAACACCAGGGGACAGTATGGATCTCCATATTGGAGACCCTATACTTAATCTTTAGGGTCAGATATTGAAGTTCCAAATGTTCTGAAATCTCCGAACCGGCAGGTTTTTTTGAACTAAACCCTAAACCCTAAACCGTGAGGTTTAGGGTTTTGGGTCAAAAGGGCAGCCCGACAAAAGCGAAGTTAGCAGCTTTCCCTCCTGGAGCCCGCTCGACTTGCAATGCGCTCCAGTAGTATGTGCCTTGATCACTAGCAAATGTTGTGGGCTTATAGAATACGAAAGCGTATGGAATAATATGGGTGTCTATTCAGGCTTCTACATTAACTGGGGCTGATCCTCAGCTTTAGAGGCTGGCTGATGAAAGACATGCACACCTGCAGTAACACAAGGGCTTTCATGAATAAGTTTAATCGGGTTTTGTAAGACATTATAGCATAGTTATAACAAGGAACCCACAGCAATAGTATGGTATTCATGTTTGGCCTCTGCAGTATGGCCTCGAAACAGCATCATGCACAGTTGGCGAAACCCTAATCTTCTAAAGTCCTGACTAGGAGCTAGGATTAGGGGCACCCTTGGGGATACAGACACTCTCAGTAAAATCCAGTTGACAAGCGCCAGAAGTAGGGTTAACAAGGGTCCCCTTCAAGGGGTCTCCCCAGTACTACCTAGGACTAAACGATGAGGTGACAGAACAAAGTTACTCTGAGGTCTGAAGAGGTTTCATCGGATTTTAACGGATGTAGTGTAGGGTCCATAATTTTAGGGTGTAGGGTCTAGAGATGACCAGACCAAGGTTTGGAGTTTGGGATTGTGAGCGTAAAACTACATAGGGACTATACTAGATACTAGTTACTAGAACTAGTTGTGCAAGTTTCTACATTGCATCAACCATGCAACAGAAGGTTACTATGGCTTCCGTAAAGTTTTCACAGGGTTCTACCTCCGTTTCAATGCGCACGAGAAGTGTAAATGGCTACGGGACGCGCAGGGCAAACATAGTCCAACAACGGTGGCCAGCACTTTAGTTGGGGCTTCGGAGGACACGGAAGTCAAGGTTTAGAGATTAGAGCCCCTTCAACAGTGACCTCAGCTTGATAAGTAGTGACAGTCAAGGGAATCATGGCGTAGTCTTGATCCTCAAATCCTACATGAGGAATTCGGGCTCAGGGCTTACATAAACTCTAAACCCTAAACCCTAAACCTCATACAATTCAAGGATGTAGTAAGGCCTAAGCTTCTGCCGAGGATCGGCACCGCCGCCAGAAAGATGATTCCCCAGAGAACCGTGCGGCTGGGTCCTGCGAAAGATCGGGGCTTGAAGGGTTTAGGGTTTAGGGTTTTGGGTTTAGGGTTTAGGGTTTTGGGTTTAGGGTTTAGGGTTTAGGGTTTTGGGTTTAAGGTTTTGGGTTTAGGGTTTTGGGCTTAGGGTTTAGGGTTTAGGGCGTCTCGCCGCGCAGCGGCAGTATTTTCTTTGTAGGATGGCGCCCCTACACTCCCAGGGGTGTGAGGGGGCGGCATATCCACGCCTAGAGACAAGGTTGCAATCTCTTGAGAAAACAATTACAAATTGGTTTCTATTCCTTTTCCCTCCCCGCTGTGAGCTTACACAGGCTACCACCCAAAATATTACCTTTTAGGGTTTAGGGCTGGCGCCCTCAATTCCCACTTCCGCCTTGGCCAGGAGGGGCCAGGGGCCGCCCCTGGCCCCTCAACGCCCAGGGGCCAGGGGGCTAGGAGGGGCCAGGAGGGGTCGTGAAGGGGGTGCCGCCCTTGGGGGGGGCGGCTAGGGGCCATTGCAACCCTATTCCGATTGCCCCAAAGCGACAACTGTCACAAAGATCGTGCCCCCACGGTCAATAAAGCGATAATCGTCAGCAGGCACGTGGGCAGAAGATACCCGACGACCAACNGGGGGGGGGCGGCCGAACCGGGATCATATTTGGAATGCTTCCGGCCTTCATTGAGCCGTTATATTACCCTTGCAGAACCTTTTTGCTCGAAGTCCATATAGCCCTAAACCCTAAACCCTAAACCGAGAACCCCTTTTGGACCTTTATACACCTTCACTTTTTACGGGCTCGGAAAGGATCTTCTCAGAGTTCTATATAGGTTTTGGATGGGTTTCAATACTTCGGGGATCATGGGACTTAGTAAATACCCAGAGGGTCCACATACACTACTATTCTGGAATTAGGTCCCCAAAGCCATGGTGGGGATGGTCTTTTAGGGCCTAGTTCCATAATAGTAGTGTATATGGACCCTCTGGGATAAGGTCATAAGCAAGGTAACTAATACTTGTAGCTACTTATAAACCCAACTGAGGGTACTTATAATCTGACGTGCTATGTCCCGTGATCCTCCTAGCCCGTAATCCAGCGCCTGTGCCGGATGCTGTTGATGATCTAAATCCTTGGGTTCCTTTAAAGGGATCTATAAAGGCACCTAAAAGGGGTTCCTCTAAGGGATCTATAGGGTTTTAGGGTTTAGGGTTTGTGGTGATGATCTAAATCCTGCATTCCTAATTTCGGAAACCGCCATTTGGGGTTCAGGATTTGGGGCTTGGGGATTAGGGTGTACGTGTAGGGTTTTCTCTTGCGGTTCTTCAAGCTTTCGGCGGTGTCGGATGAAGATTCGAAGGGTTGACGGTTCGAACGAGCACAGAAAGTAAAGCCGCAAACCAAAGCCCCAAGCCGCAATTCCCCAACCTTGAATACTAGCTCCCTAGGCCGGCAGACTTCACGAAGAATCCGTTATCAAACGCTAAATTTGTCACTAAACCCCTTTAATGTCCTGATGAAAGCTTGATTCAGCTCTTCCCGTCAACCTGCGCCTACTCCGTGCAGTGCATGTCAGTGTCAAGCGAAAAACGTGCACGATGGCCCGCAACGTGCAGAGAAATGTGGTAGACAAAGATACGGTATTATTATAACGGGGATCTTGCTCAGGAGTCTTCATCATGATATCCAGCGTGTTGCAGTGCAGTACAATATTATGTGAAACTCCTAAATCGTGTTTGCTTGGTTCACTGCGACTCTAATGGCCATCTGCGATGTGGCATGCTTTGTTTCGTGGACGCGGCCCACAGAGATCGGTATCTTCACGATCGTCGTGTGCCGCAGTCCTCCGCGTCAAAAAACACGGCTGGTACTGCGATGTGAACTACGTTGAGCGATTTTGCGTCTGTTTGCTGGTGGGCAATGTTGGTACTTGGAGCATTACTGTAACAACAAACCACAGTTGGAACTCTGCCGAGCAAACAGCTGGAAATCTATTCTTTGCAGTCTTGCCGCACATTCTGAGGAGCATGCCGCAAAGCCTAAACAGAGGTTGCAGATCTGCCTGGCCGGTGACCTCAATTCCATTTTCAAGCTTTTGCAGCACATATCCGAAAATTGCCTCGGGGTCGAGGTCTCGCATGCCCCAAATTCACATCTTGACGGTCCCAGATGGTTTTCAGGTACCTCTGGACCGGCGGTGCTATCCGGCGACCGCGACAAAGCAGCAGTGCGTGTTTCGGGTGCCGTAGGGATCCGTGAACCCCTAGACAAGACAGGCTGAGGTCGATTTACCTGTAGGCTCCTGCGGTGAAGTTGAGCAGAACCTTAGTGATTACAATCGTAGTGGCCATCGGGGCCACGAACAGCATAAAACCCTGCTGCACGTGGCCCTCTCTCTTCTCTCCCCGGCCTGGGATTCGCTTGTTGCTCGTCTCGTCGCGTCGGTTATTTCCAGGATTTCTACAGGGAGGTTGCCCACGAATTACATCATTTCAAGGCCAGACCTGTGACCCCAACGTTTACATACATAACATACGGATGGAGATGTGATATAGATAAAGATGGATAAAAATAGAAAAAGATAAACAAAGACAGAGATAGAGAGATGGAGAGCTGGAGAGATAGAGAGACAGAGAGATGACTGATGGACGGGTGGACGGATGGACGGATGTACGGATGGACAGATGGACAGATGGACAGATAGACAAATGAACCGATAGACAGATACACATGTCGACCAGGGAAACAGGGACACAGATTGACAGATAGACGGCAAAACCCGTAGACAGACAGACCGACTGACAGATAGACAGATCTAAAGATGATACATTGAGGGCTGAGGTGTGAAGGTCAGGGACAGTCCACGGTCGGAAACAAGGTCACACGTACTAATAACAATATATCGCCATCTTGCCGCAAGCACTTTGCAGTGGAGTTTTGCCAGCAGTTATTCTCAACTCAGACACGAAGTTTATGCTTGCAGGCAAACGGTGTTGACAGGTATATGATGGTTAGAACGGTCTGGAATAAGTACATGGTCAAACAAAAGGTGCGTCGCTCAGAACAGCGTTAAAACTCTTAACCCCAACACCGAAACCTGACTTTTTAAATCTATGTGCAAATAGGATTCTATACCTAGTCTTCCCAAAATCCACTGTGGTCCGTTTTTTGCAAACGTGGGGTTTAGCAGGGGAGCATTCGGTATAAGGTTTTCAAGCATGTTCAGGATTTTGTCTTTGCTTTGGGGTTGGGATTATCTGAGTTAGATGCGGAGGGGTCATTGGGTTTGAGTCCTCCATCTGCTGACTGCGTGTTTAGTTTTCGGCAAAAGTCATAAGTGTTACTCTACCTACCTATGATGACCACACAGGCTTCATGGATTTCATGAAGTGGTTCACGCTGATCTACACCTCCATCCTTTGGAAGGCATCCCTGAATGTCGAAACGGGCACAGATTGGGACTTAGGGTGCCTATAGTAGAAGCCAGAAAGTTGGAACATGACTTTAGGAGGATTTGTGAAAGGATCCCTTATACTTTACCTTAAAGGCATGAGGATAATGGTGTTCCAACTTTCTGGCTTCTGCTATAGGGTCAGGTTGCACGCGCGGTTTTGGTGGTCATAGACCCAGTCCAGACCCCCGGGAGGATCCAAAAAAGTAGATCCCTTAATGGGGGTTCCTATAAAGTACCCTCAGTAGTAGAGGGCCTCAAAGTAGGGGGTCTACTTTCTAGATCCTCCCGGGGGTCTGGGAATAAGAAAGGTACTTTGAGTCATAGTCCCAGCCCAAGGTGTCGCATGTTTTAGGGCAAGTCGATACAGAGCAGAACTGAGAGGGTTGAGACCCAAACCGAAAACCCTGAGTCTTAAATCCTAAACCATGGACCCTGATGATTCCTTAGCTTGCGACTTGAGGCCAAGATGAGCGGAAGGTTTAGGGTTTAGGGTTCAGGGCCTTTCTTCCTTCACGCCTGCTGGAGGATCCCTCTGTTTCTGACCTTGTTCTTGCGGTCTGTGCAAGCTTCACGACCCCAAGCCCAGCAAGCAGTCGAAAAATGAAGCGAGTCCCGAACGCCCTAAACCTTAAACCTCAAACCCACAGCCGTAAACTCAAAACCCTGAACCCGGCCACTCCTGAAGCCCCCTGAACAACTCGGTAAGAAGGCCGCATAGAAATGCGCGTAGAAGGCCGTATGGAACCTTACCAACTCCCAGAGTACAACGAAAGCTCGCCCCAACCCTGAGTTTTACGAGAGTGTGCTTAGACCAAAAGGGAGTTCATTCCGGAGGTTTTGGTCAGCTGAAGTCTCGCTCCGCACGAAGCCCTGAACCCTAAACCCCGGAACCCTAAACCCAAACCCAGAGAGCCCAATACCCCTTAATTAAGGAATATGGCTTAAATTACATAGGGCTTCATATATATAATTTAAGCTATACTCCTTGATTCCCTCTCAGATCCCTTATAGATCCCTTTAAGGAGCCCTTTAAGGAACCCTAGGTACTCCTTAATGAAGGGGCTTTCTGGGCTCTCTTTTAAGCCCTAAGCCCTCCCTAAACCCTAAACCGGCTGTGTCGGCCTCGCGGTTTGGTCATGTTGTCAGAAAAGAGGCCTTACGAAGAACTTTGAACTCTCCACCCTAAAACCCTAAACCCTAAACCCGAAACCCTAAACCCTAAACCCTAAACCGCTAAATCCACATCCCCAAGCCCTAAACGGCCCTAAACTCTGGCGTACGCTCAAATCAAGAGCGAACTCGCTCCGGAGGCTTTGGTCAGCTGGTCGCTGATCACCCCAACAGCAGCAGCCCCCTGAATTGAAGTCGGTTTGGGTTTAGGGTTGAGGAGCCTCTTAGGTATGGCCATAGGGTTGGGAATTGGGGGTGGGGGGAGTTGGGGCTCAGGGTTTAGCACTGAGTTGAGGGTTTAGGTTGGGTCTTCGGGTTTTCGGGTTTACCCTAAACCCCAAACCCCAAACCCTAATGATTTTTAGGGCTCAAGGCATTAGGGCTCAAAATCATTAGGGTTTAGGGTTCACGTCTCTGGGGTGTAGGGATTTGGGGCTGCCGGTTCTTTCGGGCTTACCGGTTTGGTGCTTTGGACTTTCGGCCACAAGATTTTAGAGTCTTGGGTTTCTGGAATTTGGTGGAGTAGGGTGTCTGGAATTTGGGCGACCGCTTTTTTTTCCAAAGCTGTGTTTCTTCTTTTTGCAGGAAGTTGGACGGTGGCATGCTTGGAGGTTCGTGGGACTTAGCGGCTTAGGGTTTAGGGTTTAGAGGATTTGAGTAGCCACCATCTATGCTGGGTGCAGCAAAGGTAGTTGTTGGGTTTTCGCGGTGGCTCAGACATCACAGCAAGCTAGACCTCGATTTAACAAACCCCGGATTTAGGATTTGGGGTTCATAGGCGTTTCTAATTCTTTAAACCGGGCGCAAAGCAACTATGATGATCCTTTTCATTCGGGGCCTTTTCGCGAGGATCTCTATACCACAATCCTGATCAACGGATGAGGTCTTTAAACCAGGGGCTTACATGGATGATGGCACCATAAAGCCATGATGCTAGCAGAGCATCAAAACAACAGCTGTTAGCCTAACCGCCAAAAACCCTAAACCCAAAACCCTAAACCCAAGACTCTAAACCCTAAACCCTGAACCCAAAACCCAAAACCCTAAACCCTAAACCCTAGACCCTGAACCTCGCAGTTTGATGACCCTGGGCTTTACACCCCAAAGGACCGAACTCTCTACCACCCAGCGCCCATGCCCAAGCTGCCTGCAACCCAGTCCCCACTGCCCTAAGTTCGGCTCCCCTACTTGGAGGTTCATGGACTTAGTAAGTAGGGCTATAAATAAGGTAACTATAGTTCTATCTACTTATAACCCCAATTAAGGTACCTATAACCCTACTTACTAAGTCCCATGATCCTCTAAGAACTCTCTCAAACGCCCGACACGCCTGACTCCTAAGCTTCGAACTATCGAGAGCCTGTAAATAGGCAATTGTCTTTTTTCAGATGCGCGCCCTCAATTTCTAAAGTATTCTGGGGTTCCTACTATGAGCTAAGTATGGCATAAATTCAACCCCTGAACCCCTAAACCCTAAACCCCTAAACCATCCTAAATCCCTAAGCCCTAAACCCTGAACTTCCTTTTATAGGGGCCGTAGAATCTCTGATGTCTGCCTGCCCAGCCCTGGCTGGAAGAAGTGAAGACTTGGTGGGCAGCTGTGGTTGGCACGTGGGCCCCTCAGTCAGGGGCAGACGTGGGGGTTGTACTGTAGGGTTTGTGGGTTTGGGTTTAGGGTTTAGGGGGTGTGAGGTTTCCCGTCCCCTTGGGGTTTGTAGAGCTTCGGGAGGGTTGACATGGTACAGCAGGGTTCTGGATTTTGCGGTCTCTAGGCTTTTGTAGCTGAATTTGTACGCAGTCTATAAATCCAAACTTAGTAGCTGAGTGGATACACTTTACACTAAACTGAAAATGTCCACTTTTTGGGGGCTTATGAACTCAGCAACTAGGCAAAGGACATGACGGTCTGCTGTTGCATGCTCGAACTGAAGACCTCAAGAGGCTTCGCTTTGAGTTAGCCCGTTGGACACTCGTCATACGTGAGGGGCAGTGTCGGGGCCTAGACATTCACCTATACTATTTTGGGGGTTCCTTATTATAAGTATAGTATAATGGGCCCAACACCCTGTTGCAACTATCAAGGCCCATTACGGGCCTAGAGAATAAGTACTATTTTGGTGTTCCTTGATATAAGTATAGTACCACATACCGCAAAACCTTATTCTAATTATATAGGCCCCTTCTTCTACCTGGCTCTTCCGCCTGTCCGCAGTTGACACCACTTTCTGACAAGAAGTGTGCTGACTCTGCGTCTGACCTAGGGCTTAGGGTTTAGGGTTTAGGGTTTCGGGTTTAGGGTTTAGGGCTTAGGGTTTAGGGTTTCGGGTTTAGGGCTTAGGGCTTAGGGTTTAGGGTTTAGGGTTTAGGGTTGAGAGATCAGGTCAGGGTCTGTGGCCCGAAGGCTTCAACCCGAAGCCCGAAACGCTAAACACAAAAGCCCCAAACCCCAAACCCTAAACCCTAAACCCATGAAGCCCTAAACCCTAAATCCTAAGCCCTAAACCCTAAACCCATGAAGCCCTAAACCCTAAATCCTAAACCCTAAACCCTAAACCCCTAAACCCTAAACCCCAATTGACCCGGTATCAAGCCCAAAACAAGAAGCCTCCCCCTAGTTTGGGCCAGCCAGGGCGTTCTTCGTCAACATCCACGTCGTTTTACAGGCTGGATTTAGCTTCAGGGTTTAGGGTTAAGGGTTTTCGAGTTTAGGCCTTAGAGCTAAGAGATTTGATTTGGATATTTAGTCCTCAAGGCTTAGTGTTCAGAGATTTACAGTTTACGGTGCAGGGTTGCATCTTCGATGTTTTGTTGTTGCAATATTCTTCTCGTGGATGTGTTGTTGCGTCGTCGGTTCACATCCTGAACGGTCCTCGATCCTAAACCCCGAAATGTACGATGCGAGGACACCTCAAACCCAAATCCTACGTACTAATTGGAACCATTCCGAGCCGCAATATCCTAAAACCTAAAGCCCTCAACACCTAGGTGTTAGGGTTTGGGATCTATGATGACAAAAAACCCTAAACCCACAACCCCAATCCAGGTCGTCGAAATAAGGGAGCCCAGATTGCCTACTTTCCACACTCATAATGCTGACTGAACTTGATTTCCGTAAGACGAGCGCAGCAAACGGAGGTCCCTTTCACCACAGAGATTTGGCGTTGGGTGGTGTACGCCTTACTGGCTCTGCTGCAGATGCTGATGTCCGCCGTGGTGCAAAGGCGCCAGAGAGTTCGGTTTGGGTTTGGGATCGAGAGTTCCAGATGGTTTAGGGTTTAGGGGTTTAGGGGTTTAGGGGTTTGGGGGTTTAGGGGTTTAGGGGTTTAGGGGTCCAAAGGGTTTAGGGTTTAGGGGTTCGGGTTTAGGAGTTTAGGGGTCCACAGGGTTTAGGGTTTAGGGGTTCGGGTTTAGGGGTTTAGGGGTTTAGGGGTCCACAGGGTTTAGGGTTTAAGAGTTCGGGTTTAGGGGTTTAGGGGTTTAGGGTTCCAGAGGGTTTAGGGTTTAGGGTTGAATTCTTCACATTTCTCGATGCCCTGAAAAAAATCGTTGTAAGGGCATGCAGAACGCTGATAAAACAGCTTAGGGTTCAGCATTTGATGGTTCAGGACTCAGCAGCCCCAATCCCGGTGTTGGAGGGCCACAGACCAAAATCCAGAATTTCTTCCTAAGCACTAAATTCGGTCAGGGTTCAGGGTTCAGATCATTCGGGTCACAAAACTCTAAGGTTCTAAACCTTGCATGAAGTACATAGGGTTTAGGGTTTAGGGTTATGTTCGAGAATTTAGTGGGTGTACATAAGGCTCCTTTATAATTGATGAGTGCATATGTTGAAGGAACTACATGTGGACAAGCAACAAGAATCCTAAACTTTCCTAAACCCCCTACGTCCGTAATCCGAAGGCTAACCTGCTGCGTGCTCTAGACACCGAATAAGCCCTGTAGCGAACCCACTCAGCAGCAGGACTGCAATTCCTTATCAAGATTTTTAGAGATGCAAACCTGAAGCACCAAAACTTAGAGCCCTAAAGTCCTATACCGCCGCTTCCAAAATAATACAGATCCGAACTAGTAGGATTGTAGGATCCTTGTGACATGGCCCACCCAAGAGGGTGATGATAGTGGAGTCCTAGACCCTGCATCCATGCATCCAGCAGCCTAGGCCATGTAAACGCCAAGTCCTATACTGTTCTCCACCTCATGAGGCAATGGTAGAGCCCTAGAGTCTAAACCCTAAACCCTAAACCCTAAACCGAGAGCCCTAGAGTCCTGAAGCTCCGGACCGAAAGCCTGCAGCAAACCTGAAACCCTTCACACCCTGATACTCGCAGACTAGGACGGTGCCACCGACCCAATTTCAAAAGCCGTGTAAAGCCATGAGCAAAGCTTCAAAACAGAGCCGAAGAAGGACGGTGCCATGGGCCTCATAAAGAACCCTGTAGAGCCGCGTAAAGCCCTAAAAAGATTTCCAAAATCGGACGGGCCATAGGCACTAAAAAGAAGATAAAGCATTACAGTAAATCCGAAGTCCCTAAACTTTAAACTTAAACCCTATTTTAGGGTTTAGGGTTTAGGGTTAACCCTAAATCCGAAGTCAGACCACGCGCCATCCAGGGCACGACCCTCTAAAGGATAATATAAAGCCATTCTCAATTCGAAGTAGGGTGGTGCGATCGGCCCTATGAAGCCACCGTAGAAAAAACTTCCAAGGTAGGACAGCGAATTAGGCCTTGCTACACAAACCGTGTAAAGCTAAGTATAAACTTTGGTTTACTTCCAAATTCCTATAGCCCCTTTGCGAAACCGTAGAAAAAGCTTGTGCAAAGACCTTAAAATACTTCCAAAGTAGGACGGTGCCACAGGCTAGGCCGTACAACAACAACATCATAAGGCCCTGTACAAAAGGTCTTAGAAGATTTCCAGAGCAGCACGGGGCCACAGGCCTTAAAGAGACCCCCTAAGCCATACAGTAGGACGGTGCCAATGGTGATGGGGGCTTTGGGCGCATTCGTGGTGGCCTGGAAGATCGGCTTCGAGGCACTCCCGACCCGAGAATGCTTACTAGTTTTTGTAAGACATGTTTTTTCGACCTTTCTAGTGTATGCATCTATATGTGTTTATATCTGTATAGCTGTCTATGCTATAGCTATCTATAGCTATCTGTAGCTGTTTGCAAATATATATATATATATATATATATATATACGCATGTATGTGTGTGTGTGTGTGGGAGTCGTGGGAGGAACCTTTATTACTAAGAATGTGACCTCCCGCTTGGTCTTGGGTTAAGTCCAGTTTCGAATGTTTTAGAATAGTAGAATGATATGCTTTAACATAATTTGATAATGTAGCTGCAAACAAGTTTCGTTTTCCATATGTAAGAGCATTCCTGCTGATTCGGAGCATTCTCACCCACCAGGAACTTTCTCGTGCGCGGAGCGGCGCAGTTCTTTATGCTATCGAAGAAGTACCTACTCCTTCTGTTCAAGCATGTATATGTATATATATATATATGTTATTACATGTATATACCAACCAATCACTCAGTCAACCAAGCAATCAATCAATCAATCAAGCAAGCAAGCAAGCAAGCACTCGCTCATCACTCTCTCACTCACTCATGCACTCAATCAGCCAACCAAGCAACCAATCAATCAGTCAGTTAAACATCCTACTATGGACCTACCTACCTACCTACCCACCTTCCTGCCTGCTTACCTACCTTATCTATCTATCTGTCTATATCAATGTATAGGTTTAGAAATACAGATATGTGCTGGCTCCCCCCCATGATCCGAAACCCCCGATCCCTAAGCCCGAAATTCTTCAACCCGAAACCTTAAAACCTTGAACCCTAGGCCCCAAGTCATCAAGCTCCAAACTCTGCCCCCTGAAGGTGTCCGAAGCACTCCAGTTCGGCTCACGGGAAGTGTTCCTCGGTTTGGCTTGTGAAAGAGTCATTACACTCGACTATAGGGGCAATAGTAAACACCTATACTATTTTGGGGGGTTCCCTCTTATAATTGTAGTATAATGGTCCCAAAACCCTATTCTACCTATTAAGGCCCCTATATTACAGGTTTAAGGTTCCTATAAGAGCTCCTTTAAGGGTTCTCTTACAGGTTAGGTTTAGGGTTTAGGGTTTAGGGCCCCTTTAAGGTCCTTTAAGGGATAAAGGGATTTAGAGGGTAACAACGTCAAGGCTAGAAGTGTCTAGGGTTTCGAGTCAACCCGACTCTCCCCGAAGCTGACATGAGACCTGAACATGATACGGTTTAGGGTTTAGGGTTTAGGGTGACTTTTAAAGTAACCATACTTAGACTTACGCATATCACCAACTAACGTACTTATAGGAACCCTACCTAAACCCTGAACGCTAGACCCTAAGCCCTAAACCCAAAGCCTTAAACCCCAAAGCAGGGGCCGTCAGATCTTCAAAAAACCCTAAACCCTGAACCTTATATCGTCAAGTACTGCAGTGCTGCTGAAAGGGGCGAGGGTTCTCAATTGGGGTCCACTTTTTTCTGAAGCTTCGCTTTCGCCCTCCCTTCAGAAACGCTTTGAGGTTTAGGGTTTAGGGTTTAGGCTTAAGGCTTTGGGGTTCATGGTGTAGAGTTTAGGGTTTAGGGCTGAGCTTCAGTATCCTAAGCCTTAAAACCCCAAATCTCGAAACCTAAACCCCTAAACCCCTAAACCCTAAACCCCTATACCCTAAACCCCTAAACCCTAAACCCCTATAACCCTATAGCCTATAACCCTAAAACCCTAAAGCCCCAAACCCCTGACTCTATAAACTGCATCGGCCGTCCCGGGCTCTCCTTTCGTACCAGCTCCCAACCTCCTACTTCCAGGGCTCTTAGGGCTTAGGCTTCCAGCGGTTATAGGGTTCTTAGGGTTCTTAGGGTTCTTAGGGTTCTTAAAGCTCTTAGGGTTCTTAGGGCTCTTAGGTTTTGGGTTTAGGGGTTCCCAAAGTTTCCTTACTTAAGGGCTCCTAGGACCTCGTAACTCGAAGCCTTCCTTAAGGGCTCCCTACAAAGGGAGCTATGAGGTATCTACAGGGATTTAGGGATTAGGGTCTACTTAAAGGTTTCATGAGACTTAGTAACGAGGGTTACTTTTAGGGTAACTGTACCTATACTTAGTTATAACCCCAAGTACGTAGGACATCGAGTGGGGCTTTGGGCTATATTGCAGGTCTTGCGGGTTTGGGCTTCAGAGCTTAGGGTTTTGGGGCTTAGGGTTTGGGGCTTAATATGTAGGGCAGTGTAGGGTTCAAAATACTCGAACCTTTGTCTGGCAAGAACATAGAACCCAAGCATAGAATCCAGAGGAGCAACGCAGCAAGGTGGGTTGGAGGAGTATACCTTAAACCCTAAACCCTAAATCGACCGGGGCCTAACAAAGAGGAGCCTTGATGGCAGTTTGAGTTGGTTTTCTTGGCTGTTTAAAGACTCAAGTGCTTAAGTCCTTTTTGAAGCCCAAGCCCCCAAGTCCTCGGGTTTCCCTGAGCTGGTTCAAGGTTGCGGGTTTAAGTGCTCATGCTAGGGTTTAGGGTTTGGGGTTCAGGGTTTCAGGTTTAAGTGCTTATGGCCTCGTTTAGACGAGCACGTCAGCTCCCCATCCAAACTGTGAAACTCCAACCCCTGGACCCTAAAGCCCAAACAAGCCGTAGGTCCTAAGCCCTAAACCCAAAGCCCTAAAACTTAAACCCGAATTCAGACCTTCAAGCCTTCAACCTAAACCCTGAGATCTTAAACTCATGTCCTGAAGCCCAAACTTACACGCCCTAAACCCTAGACCCCGCATAGAATGCTTAAAGCAACCCTGAACGTGAAGTCCCGAAGTTAGCATACAGCTCGGATGACTTGGCAATAGTATCCCGAAAAACCCCTGTATGTATACTAGAATACACCCCACATCGCAAAGTTAAGAAATAGAGAGCAGTGCAGCGTCCGAAGCCCTAAACACTAAACCCTAAATTAAGGCCGGTCACCTATAGCATAGAGTGCATTGAAAGCAACCAGAACCCCATAAGACCGTATTGAAAACCATATACTGAAGCCAGCAAGGCAGAACCCGACGCCGGAGACCCTAACCTAGCCTGGGTTTAGGGTTTAGGGTTTAGGGTTGATTAAAGCCGCAGGCAGTATCTCACCACCTTTGCCATTATCGGCCTGGAGGGGGTTGGAATTATCCTGGCAGCGATCGCCTTCGCGCGGAACCGCGACAAGGTCCAGGCGCGAAGAAATCTTGGGGTTGGGATTTTTCGGGTCTTGGGCATAAGAGTGACAGATTTAGGGGTCTAGGGTTTTGTGTTTTAGGGAATACGGCTTTTGGAGCGTTTCTATAGGTTTGATTGGGGTGGTCCAGGGGGCTGCAGCACTTAAGCACATTTGTGGGGTTTCAGCGCTCCGGATGCACTAATCATGAACATCAAACCCGACATTCCCACCTATTCCTAGGCCGGGGTTTAGATTTAGGGTTTACGGCTTGGGGTACCTACCAGTCTATGAATTTCCGAGGTTTTGCAGCGACTTTGCACGTAAGGCTTTAGACGGGCTTCAGTTCCCCTGGCATTATAGTATTATAGTCTTACAACACCGAAAACCCTGTTCTACTTGGCCACAAAGGTGCCTGGAGCCATTTCAAGAACCTCGAAGAGAACCCTAACCCCTATACCGTAAACATTAAACCCTATACCGTAAACCCTAAACCCTAAAGCCCCGTGCTCTCAATTCCTCGTCATTCGGAGTAAACCTCACACCCTGCACCCTGTTAGGGTTTAAGGTCGAGGGTTTAAGTTTAGTACTACGATGGCCTGAATGGTAAGCCCTGCATTGTGGGTTCCCCCGGCTTCTACCGCCAGGATTGGGTGCGCGTTGCGGACCCTGCCAAAAGAAGACCCAGCCGGAGGATTAACCTCTGGAGAGACACTCGTGCCGTTGATATAGGGGCCCGGTATTCTCGCAAGGCAGGTGAAATTGTCCGTGGCAGCAGTGTTGGTGGTGGTAGTGGTGTCTTGGTGGTTTCGTGTGGTGGTGTTATTGTTATTGGTGGTGGTGGTGGTCCTCGTCGTAGTAGTCATCGTTGTGGCAGTTCTGGTAGTGCTCGTAGTACTAGTAGTACGACGTAAAGTACGAGCGGCAGGAAGTACGAGTTTATGTGGGAGTAGGCGTAGAAACGCGGCGGAGGGTTTAAGGTTGGGGGGTTTAGGGTTAAGCGTTCCTTTAAGGGTTCTATAAGGGTAAATACTTAGGAGGGAGGAGTAGGAACAGGACGATGGCGAGTAGCAGCGGTCTCCGTCGACTCGCCGCTTTTGCGGCTGGGAGTCATAAGGAACATGGACTTTTGATGATCTTACTGTAGCGTTTCGGGTTTAAGGTTTAGGGTTTTGGGTTGAGGGTTTCGGGTTCGGGAGCAGGGTCTAGGGCACGCGCTCTCCGAGTTTAGTAGTGACGTCTCCAAGCGGCTTGTCGGAGATCGGGCATAGACACGCCCGGACTTCGTCCAGCACTTTGGGGGTCTCGACCCGCCGAGCAGCAGACATGGCTTTGTTTTCAACGCGCCATGAGGGTGCCAACTAGATCACACCGCTGAACCCTAATCTCGTCGGAAGATGTCCTAGGGTTGCCCAAGCTTTAGGGTTTAGGGTTTGAAAGCACCACATCAGGCAAACCCGAATCATAAACTCTGATCCCCACATCCTAAACAACATTCACTCCTACCTTCGCCCCGTTCCCTTCCGAACGTTGAACCCAGTACTGCAAACCCTAGCCCGTAAGCCCACAGCCCAAAACCCTTAGTCCTGAACTCCAGACCTTGATACCGAAGTCGGCACCCCGGCAGCCAGTTTTGAAGCAGCTGTGGGCCCATGACCTCGATGGCTCCACAGCGGCTATTTCTGGGACCTCGGTGGGTTTTTTGCTTGCACCACGCCACGCTGAAGCCTTGATCCTGATCTTGCGGTCTATTGAAAGGGATGGGACTTAGGAACTAGGGCAGGGTTATTACTAGGGTAACAACACTTGTATACTTATAAGGCCAAGTAAGATACTTATAACCTTGCTAAGTCCCATGATCCTGCAAGCAAGGTTCAAGAGATTGTACGGTTTAGAGTTCAGGGTTCACCCAGGAGCCACTGGCACGACGTCTTTTGCCATGTATCCAGAGCCTCAGACCGCAAACGCGTGACTCCAACTTGTTTACTTCGTGCCTGATCTAGGTGAGAAAGGATTCGACACGGGTTCTACGGCTTTTGTGTGGTTCAATGGAACTCGACTGACAGGGGAAAACGGTAACTATAGTAGGGCCTGGCAGCATCCTCATTGGGCTACGCAACTGAAGGCCTTATTCAGCACCTGCTCGATGTGAAATACACCCCATGCCTTTCTCAGCTCAAGGATTTAGAATTTAGGGTTCGGGGTGTGAGGCTTACCTAAGCCCTAAACCTTAATTAAACACCAGTCCTCAAACTCAGAGTCCATCGCTGTTGCAGCTCCATCCAGGCCAGTCGCAACTGAAACCCTTGGGCTTATGGCTTAGGGGGTTTAGGGTTTAGTAGGGTTTCGGAGGGTTTAGGGTTTAGGGTATAGTGAGCCCTAGAAAGTTGGAACATCTTTTTAGGATGATGAGTGCTGGGATTGCCTATACTTTATCTCAAGGACACGAGGATATTCATATGCCTCTCCTTTAGGAGTTTCGTTTAGGGCTTGTGCTTTAGGGTTTAGGGTTTCGGATCCCTAACCTCTGAACCTAAATACTAAAGCCGCTAACCTATCGACCAAAAGCCTGACAGAACCCCTCTTGAACCCTTACTTGGATGTTCATGGCTAGTTATAAGTGGGGTTTGAATTAGGGTAACCATAATTATAACCCATATTAGGGGACTTATAACACCACTTATAACTACCCATGAACCTCCAAGTATAGAACCCCACCCTACACCCTATACCCTATAAAACGTGTCTGAAGCCTTCGGCACTTAAGCACAACCTCGCAACTACATGTTACGGGTTTAGGGTTGTGAAAATCACCTCATGCCTGGAGGTGTTGACGTACCTTTCACGTTGAGTCTTGTATGTAGTACTTGAATCGACTTGCTGTCTATAGGACTGGTCATTCATGTCATACGAACATGCAGACCTTGTCAAAGGCACCCACCGCAGACGTCTTGAGTTCAGTTGCAAAAAGTGCGTAGCTGCCGTGTGTCGTTGCACCTAGCCCCTAGTTTCGCTAACTGGCAGCCGAGCTAGTGGGGCACGATCACCAGAAATTTTCCAAAGCCTCGCGAACTAAAAGCCGGGACCCTAGGATAGGCGTAGCTGAGCCGCTAGTCGCTACCGCCATGTCCGTCGCTGGTTTGAGGTACCAGCCCAGTGCCTGGGCACATGGTTCTGCCCTGTGGAGACGAAGTCGGGCTCTCATATATATGAGGGCTCAGCTTCGGGCTTCCACGATTGGGAGTTCCGTACAAAGGTACGAGTTCCCCAACACCGCGAGCGACAGCGCCGCGAGGTGTTGAAGGACTTGAGGGCCACCGCAAGTCCCAAGTCCCAGTCAGCATCTCCGCGCAAATGGAAAGGCAATTGTAGCCGCGGAACGAGCAGCCAATAGCAGCCACCCCACTGAGGGTGAGTCAAGTAGCGGCATTCCCGCTAGCCCAGGCTGAAGATGAGGATGTGGAGTCATTGCCGTCGCACCCGAGTCAGATCGAAGGCGACGAAGATGATGCGCCGGACACAGACCCGCCGACTTACACCTGGAAGGACGTGAAAGACGAAGAGCTCGATACGAGCGACTGTGTGCAGAAGATCTTGGAAGGCATGCGTGGTGACGCATTTTGCATCGCCGAGACATAGGTCTCGACAGACTTCTGCGCTACGATGGCATAGACCATCTGGTTGAGGAAACCCGGAAGCAGGCATTTCCTTTGCAATCCGAAGAGGCTTCCGAGCTTTTCAGGCAAGGAGCTCATTACTGGGCCCCTGGCGAAACAGCCAGGAGAGCCGATGTTGTCGTATATCGCACGCCGTAAACGGTGGTGGTCCACACTTCGCGAGCTGGACCCGGACATTAGGCTGTCCGAAGCCATGAGGGCCAACCTATTGGCTGAGTTATCCGGTTTGGACCGCACCGAGCACTTGATGGTGAAAACTGCAGCTCGAACGCATAGCGTCGATGAGTATGCCAAAGTTCTGGTTCAGCACCACTCGGTAGTCCATATGAAGGAGAGGCTACTGACGTCAAAGGACACGCCAGGCTCAGGCAAGCCTTGGAAGCGCTTTGACCGACCACGGGAGCGCTATCCCAAATACCCGATATTCGGGCTACGGGAACGACCCTGAGTACCAGGACGCGGAGAACCCGAATGGCGAGGACCGGCCGGGGGAAGGCTACGGGTACGAGGGTTACCCGGCCACAGCGCCTGGGGGCGAGCCTAGTGCACCGCACTGAGGTCGGTCATCGGCTCACTAGCGTCGGTAGCCAGGGCTGCGCGACCCGACTTGGCCTATAGGGTCAACGCGCTCCAACAGCAGAAGGCTACAGTCGACGCGTCGCGAAGGGTCTCGTCGAGACCCTTCGCGACGCCAATAGGGTTGTTGCGCTCGCACTGAACGATGCCGAGCTTTGCATTGCCTATAAGGCTAAGCTTCCATGGAGCACAGGCGAACTCGCAGTTGTTACTTTCGGTGATGGTGAATCTGGGCCTAAAAAATCCCAGAGGGGAAGGTTATTAGAGCAGCAGTGCTTGAGATCCAAGGAAGGCTCCCCATGTCACCGCACTGCGAGGAAGTTGCTCGTCGTAGCATGCTTCATTTGCAGTTTACCGACTGTCGTTCGTTGTCCACCTGACCGCAAAAGTGCCACGGCAATGTGAGGACAGACGCCTATCCATAGAGATGGCAGGATTGTGTCAGAGTCTGTGGGAAGACGAAACGCCCACACACGTTGCGTATCATCCGCACGGCGATCAGCTGCGATGGATACCAACGCATCTGCAACTCGCAGACTGTCTCACGAAGAGCATGAAACCCTTGCTGATCAACCAGACCATCGATAGCAACATCGCGCAAGTCCGGGACGTGCCATCAGATTCAGCACCCGTGAAGCAGAGTGGATCGCACACGCCCGCTGAGACAGCAAGCGAGACAGCACCCTGAGTCCAGTATAACCTGAACCCACACTTCTCACCGCGTGCAACCCAACATAGTGCGGAGAGCAGGATCGACCCGATGCGGTCACTTCGTGCACGTTTCAGGACGTCACACTACAGATAAGATGGGTGTGAAAATCACCTCATGTCTGGAGGTGTGTTGACGTACCTTTCACGTTGAGTCTTGTTTGTAGTACTTGAATCGACTTGCTGTCTATAGGACTGGTCATTCATGTCATACGAACATGCAGACCTTGTCAAACGCACCCACCGCAGACGTCTTGATTTCAGTTGCAAAAAGTGCGTAGCTGCCGTGTGTCGTTGCACCCAGCTCCTAGTTTCCTTCGCTAAAGGGTTTAGGGTTTGGGGTTAAGGCTTTTGTGGTTGTTGAGTTTTAGGGTTTGAGGCTTTTCGGGTTCAGGGTTTAGGACTTAGGGCCTTGGGGCGTAGGGTATGGGGGGGTAGGTTTCAGAGAAGACGCACCTGAACTGTCTATACCCAACACTCTGATGCATGATGCTCAAGTGGCTTAGGGTTAAAGTATTGCTAGAGTTGAGGGTTCAAGGATTGAGATGTCAATAGCCGTAGTGTACAGCTGCCTCCGGCAAACTCATTTCAGTACTGCCCCCGGCTGCACAATTGCAGGGCACAGGGCGTATGACGCTGAAGAGGCGTTCTTGGAAAGCTTTCAAAAAGTTGCCGAAGCCAGGAAAGCAGCCCGCAAACCTCAACCTAAGTATGCATGTCGGAACAGTTAGCGGCAGAATAATCCCCTTGGAATCTCTGCGTCCTGAGCCCCGAGCAAAGTTTCCAAAATCTCATTAGAAAGGGATCCGACTCCTTATGTTTGTGTAACAATGCCGTAAATCCGGAACCCTAAACCCTAAGCCCGAAACGGTAAGCCCTAAACCCTGAACCCATAAGTTCAACTTTTTGCTTCCTCCCTTTGGGTTTCTTTCCCTTCTTGCAGGAACCCCTCAAGGAAGGTTGCGGGGATTCCCCCCTTCAACCAGAAAGCTCACGCGAGCTCCAAAGTAGAATTTCGCGGATAGTGAGCCCCAAACCCGAAACTCTGAACTCTCAACTCTGAGCTCACAAAAACAGCAACGCTAAAGTGGTTGAAGTTGAGCGGGTGTAGGTTTAGGGTTTACAGGGCTTAGGGTTTAAGATTTACGATTTAGGGTTATAGGACTGAGTGAATATTTGAGTGTATATTTGGGGTGTTCCCATGGGGATTCTTGTAACAAAAAATTCGCATCACTCTGCTGCAGCACGGGCTCGTAGGGGACTGAGATTAGTGGAGGGCGTTGCCAGCATCATGACTCTTCCCAGCGCTTTCGTGCCCAATTCCATGACCATAGCGCTGCCGCTGCAGCCGCTACATGGCTTGAACAGTGGCTCCAAATTGTGTGTGTGTGTGTGTGTGCGCGCACATACGTGTGCAAGACATCCCTGCAAAGCCGAACAGATAGATGTAGCATTCAGGCCCGGGAAGTATCCTACATCCCAAACCCGAAATACAACCCCCTAGGGTTAGGGCTTAGTAAGTGAAAATATTCCTTAGGGTTCCTTACTGTCACTATACGATAATACACCCCAGAACCCTGTTCCAAATATGAAGACTGGTATATCAGGGACAGCTACAGTTAGAGGTATAAGTACCCTGAAAGTGACCCCCAATTGGGGTGATCGTAATTGATCGTACTTAGAACCTACCCAATAAATACTTGCAAAGCCCCCTTTGCCCTCATGAGAACCAGGTACCCAGACCCCCGGAAGGATCCTAATGGGGGTTCCTATAAAGTACCCTTAGTAGTAGAGGGCCCCAAGTTCGGGGATCTACTAGATCCTCCCGGGGGTCTGGGTAGCTGCAACACCCTAGAAGGCTCCACGCCCCAAGCCCTGTGAGGAAAAAGCCCGAAACACCACCCAAAGGCATACTGCAAAAACCTAAGAACCCCAAACCGTAACCCCTAAGCTTTCAAGCCGAAACCTATAACACCGTCATCAAGCCTTAAACAGAAGACGTGAAGGGAGACCTTGCGCCCCGAAGCCTTCTCTTTGTAATGGCCCCCAAGGCTGCTTGGAGGATCATGGGACTTGGTTAGGAAGGTTATAGGTTTAGGGTTTAGGGATTTTAGGGTTTAGGGTTTAGGGTTTGGGGTTACAATTAATTATCAGTGTAGTTGTCCTAACATGATCCTTTAAATGGCCCTTATCTCTGCGAGGTTTCGGGCCCCGCCAGGGCTGTTACACCCTGGCTGTGCTCTCTCGGAAGGAGCTCGGTTGAGGGGTTGAGGGTTTAGGGTTTCGGGATAAGGGGGACCTTTATGCCTTCTTAGACGGTTTTGTTTAAAGGTTTGGATAGGCTTAATATAGGTCTTGCAAGGGTATATACGGCGCTTCTGTTGCAGTTGGGGCTGTGAGGTTGGTGGTCCTCGTATTAAGGATCCTACTGGTTTAGGTTTAGGGTCTGAGGGGCTGAGTGTGGGGGGACTTCTGGGATTAGAGTAGAGACCTCAAGGTGTAGGGATTTGGGAGTTTATGGAGTAGGGGGGTTTAGGGAATGTCTACTTGTGCTCGTAGGGGGTTTCGGGGATTCAGGGTTTAGGGTTTGGGAGGAGTATTTTCGGAATTTCGGGTTTGGGCGTCGTGGCCTATAGGGTTCAAGGGCTGGAGCCTTGGCAGGGGTGGATAGAGCTTAGCCCAAGCCCAGAAGCCCTGAACGATAAGCGCTAAACCCGAAACCTAAACCCAAGACCCTAAACACTAAATACCAAACCCCAAATCCAAAACCCAAAACCCTAAACCCCAAACCCTAAACCCTAAACCCTAAACCCCAAACCCCAAAACCCAAACCCAAAACCCTCAACGCAACGGAGCTGAGCGTGAAGGCCCGAAGGCTCAGAGGCGTTCTGGGGGAGTTTTGGGAGGGTCCGGTTTAAGGGTTTAGGGTTTTGGGGTTCAGGGTTTAGGGTTAAGGGATTAGGGCTTCGGGTTAAAAGGAGTCTGGGGTCTACTTACAGGCTCATGGGACTTAGTAAGTAAGGGTTTAGGGTTCCTTTTACGAGTACTGTAGGGTTAGATAATAGGGTTCCATTTAAGGGTCTGGGGTCTACTTAAAGGCTCATGGGACTTAGTAAGTAAGGTTATAAGTAGGTTATAATTAGGATAACCCCACTTAGGGGACTTATAACCCCAATTATAACCTACTTACTAAGTCCCTTAAGTAGGGTTTAGGGTTTGCAGGGTCCGGGTTGCGGCTTAAACGTGCGATTGGAGGGCATGGGAGTCCGGAAGCTTGGTGTTTCTTTGAAGGGGGGAGGGGTTAGGATTTGGGATTTAGGGAAATTCAGGGTTGAGGCTTTAGGTGTGTGGATAGGATTGCAGGGCTTCGGGAGAATATCTAGTGTTTTTTTTGAAGGGGGGTGCGGGGCTCTAGGATATGCTTATTTCGTTAACATATCTGGGGTGCAAACCCATGTAGATTTCTCGACTGCAAGTTCGGGCTTGTGAGACATCAGAAAATGTTTCGCAAACCGTTATCAAATCTGCCGATATTTTCCCCGAGAAGCATTTTAGACCCCTCATTGAACCTCTATACAAGCTGTAGCAACCCTAAACTCCCTAAACCCCCTTAGGCCTTAAACCCCTAAACCCTCAACCCTCAACCCTATAAATCATAAACTGACAGAACGCCGTTCTTGTTTTTTGAAGACGCGCAGGAACAGAGAGTGGGCCTGCGAGCCCAAGTCCATCTGAGGTGCCCACCCAGGGTGTCCCAAAACCCTAAACCCTAAACCCAAAACTAAACTGGAAGAGGTCCATCGCAGGCCATCCGGCCTATGGACCCAGGTTATCAAAAACACTATCTACCAATTTAGCACACAACCAAAAGTCACCATACCTACTGCACACTGTGGTGGACCCATCCCTGCACCCACCACCAGGTGCTATAGGCACAGACTTCAACAAAACTGTCAGCGTAGAAGGGGCCTTAGCTCCCTCGAATTTCTAAACGNACCAAGTAGCACAAACAGAAGGGACACGAAACACTGCACAAAACACAACCAGGAAAACGACGAAACACAACAACAGAGAAAGAACAAAAGAAACAACGACCCAACAACGACGAGAACACGAAGAGCACAGCCCTACCCAACAAAGACAACACGGAGACGACAACACAGCACACTACAGCAACAGACGCGCGAAAGAGCACATTCCATGAGCCACTTCATCATGAGCACCCTGCCCAGGG
>BGNK01004057.1:32543-60815 GCA_003297005.1 Symbiodinium sp. clade A Y106
TCGTTTCTTTCAGGGAGTCCGTGGTTACCCACCATTTCGTGTACCGTTGGCGCGTCTTCCATAGGGTCCCTACTCGCCAACCCCACCCTCGCATTAAAATCGCCCAAAATAACCAGCTCGTCTTTACGTGGGACCGCATCCAGCATCTTTCCCAACTCCTCGTAAAAAGTTTCCTTCTCCTCATCCGGGCAACGAAACGTTGGCGCGTAACAAGATATAACACTAAAATAACGCCCTTGTATACGCAGNGGGACCGCATCCAGCATCTTTCCCAACTCCTCGTAAAAAGTTTCCTTCTCCTCATCCGGGCAACGAAACGTTGGCGCGTAACAAGATATAACACTAAAATAACGCCCTTGTATACGCAGCGGATACGTAACAAACGCCCTCCATTATACTCGCATAACTGGTCCGCATCCTTCCAAGCTTTTTGCATCTCCTTGTTTAACAGAAATCCAACACCCTGCATGGCTTTCGCCGCCTCCTTNTTTTTGCATCTCCTTGTTTAACAGAAATCCAACACCCTGCATGGCTTTCGCCGCCTCCTTATCCACACCCGAGAAAAGAAACAGCCAGTCATCATCCACCATAATTTGTCCCTCGCCTCTCCATCTGTGCTCCGAGATGGCACATAAACTGATATCGTGCGTCTTGAGTTCCATACACAAGTTGTCAATCTTAGTTGGGTCCTTTCCACAAATATTAACCTCCCCCGCAGTTGTAACATGCAAGTACGAGTGCAACGTCTGAACATTCCAGCATCCCCAATTGAGCTTTGGCCCCCTACGCCACCTTTGCCCCTGCTGCCTCCGCCCCTGTCCGGGCGTCACAGTTGGATGGGGGAGCTCCGGTGGCTGAGCTCGAGAACATATAACCCGTGCGGTAGCTAAAAGGTAAGTGCGAACGGGAAGCCAACCCGAACGCACTGTTGGCCAGAAGCCTAGCATGGATCGTCCCCCAAAGGGGACCCTGGTTCCATGTTCAGCATCCTAGCCCTACTTCCGTTAGCCTCCTGCCTACACAGCGCGAAGCCCTCAAATAAGCCCAACACACAACAAAAGGAGCAAACCAAGTCACAACACTAAATGCAGGAGTTGCCACCCCCCCACCGCGTTGAGGTGGAAGTCCGGGGGGGAAGTGGGCAACCGTTGGGCAGAGAGTTCAGCGCACAGCAGCAAGTTATTTCAGTCTTTCATACCTGAGCCCCTCCATAGCTTTCGGCTTTAGGCTGTTTTCTTGTGTTGTCTAGGCTTTAGGTCTTCTTGTGTTTCTTCTTCGGCAGGCAAGCAGCCGAAGAGCCCTCCGCAGCACGCGAAATACAGCTCCAGACGCTTTCCGAGCCAAGCCAGGAGCCCAGGAACTGGGGACTACGAAGGGCCTGCTTTGCCTGCACCGTTTGGTTTGGGCATGCACCTCAGCGGCACAACAGAGGCTGAGCAATCGATACCTTCCACTTGATGGCCCTGTTTCACCTCTAGGCCCAGACTGTACAGAGCCGTGACTGGCAGCTGGGCAGTGACATGAGTTTGAGAGCAGCCTCGTTGAGCTTGCAAGCAGACACGCCGAACCCAGTGAAAAGACTTCTTACTTACTTTCCTGACGTGCTTTAAAAGCTTGGCCAAGTCGCACAAAGCCTAACGTAGACGCCGTAGCCGCAAGCTCCAGGGTGAGTAAATGGGCCGATGGACCGATGGATGTCTGCCACGGCCTTGATGTGAAAACAGCCCCGACACAGCTTCGAGTCACTCGATTCAGGTCAGGACCTTGCTGAAGCATGGTCGGCGTGTGGACGGCTTCAAGCCTGGGAGATATCTCTCGCAGGTGGCTGCGCAGTGATGAGACTGCTCCTCACTTGCTACTCTTGACGGGCAAGTATCGTGATAGGTGACCGTTTCGCAAGCACGATTACAAGAGTTCATCCGAGCTGAGCTGAGCTACTTTGCAGCTCAACACACGCAGGCATGCGACTGGGGGTAAGGTAGGAACCGGTGAAGCCTGTGACCGGGTGGAAGGCTCTGAGCCTGGAACAGATCGTCGAAGCGTCGACTCCTGGCAAAGTGGCACGGCTGGTGCACAAGGAGAGCATTGAAGCGCGAAGAAATCAGCTTTATCTTGCGTGTGCCGTGCTCCGATTTTGTCTTCTGCACCTCTGCACTATGCAGAGGAGCTACCCTTTCGCTTTGCTGCACGCATCGAGCATATTGAGGTGAGCAAAGAGAGTCCACAGATCCACGCGGTTCCACATGGTTGCGTGAGCCGAGTTCAGTGCAGGCAGTGACGGGATGGGAACAGCAGCTTGAGCTGCAGATGCTACCTCAGACATCCTCAGACACTTTGTGCCTGGCGCAGCATGATCTTGGTAGCGGTGTGACGGCTGGGCGAGGCAATTGCACGAGATTTTCCTGGACTCATTCAGCGAGCTGCGCATGTCTGAACCTCCTGGGACTGAGGAGCCGGAAGCTGAACTCGTTTGAACTCGTGTCAACAGATCTACAACGCTTTTGCACGTTTTTGCAGGAGTGCCCGCTGTCGGTATCAGATTTAAAGGAGTACACAGAGGCCCCACAAAGCAGACGATTTTCGCTTGCATGATACTCGTGTTTTACATTCCTTGCCAAATAACAGGTCATCCGAAATGTTCGGACAAGACATCGACCTGTCGTAGCATTGCTTGCTGAGGTTGGGTTTTAGTTGCCCAGCATTATTTTACAGAAAAATGCTGGTCCGTGTGGAGGCTTTTCGGAAGATGATGCACAATGATGCAGCTTGGATTGAGGATGATGCTTTTCAGCTGAGTCCTCAGAGCCTTGGCGACTATGGAGAGCTGCAGTATTTTTTTGCTCCAGGTCGTGGGCTGACACCTTTCTGCTATCCAGAATCTCTACAGAAATGTTGGGCGCCGATGGCACCGATGCAAGAACCTTGCGGCCAGTGCTTGCGCTTGCGACAAGGCTTACCTCACATTACATGGCCGTGGTGGAGTCGCACGACCCCTCGGAGCTCCTCTTAGCACCGAAAAGCTCATATCGGCAAGCATGCCAGTGATGCAAAGAGAGCGCCCGCACACGTGAGGCCGCCCAGCTGCTGAGCCTTGTGCCCATCAGCGCCTGAGATTGAGAAATGAGACTTCCGGGTGCTTCGAGTCTGAGGCGAGGATCACATTGGCATCGTTGACACGAAGTGCAATCCCGGCAGAATCTGCGAGGAGGCTTACAGCGGCATCGCCCGTTTGTGAAAACCGTGCAGCCGTTACCAGGCTGCAAAGGCCGTCCAAGCGATGTACAGAAGTCCGAGAAGGCTTGAAGCTTGCGATTTCGTTGCATGCGTCCGGCTTGATTGCTGAAGAATTCACACTGCGAAGGCAACTTGCAGGGAACCTGAGCATCGAGGTTCACTCGCATTCTGACTCTGGCTCGCTCTCAGCCATCGAGTTTTCTTACATTCCGAAGTATTTGTTCTACATTGTCCAGGACTCGATCGGGCTGCAGAGAGTGGAAAGAGGTGATGGCTCCCACGAGACTTCCTGGCAGGAGCTGATCAAGAACAGTGCCCGGGCGACGGTCGAGGCACCTGCGGCCGGAGACTGTGTTGACATGCATTGGTTCATCCAATGGACCAATGGAATCACATTCGTTAGGACAGGACAGCGCAGAGACTGATGCAGGGGATGGGAAGCTTCACATGGAATATGATAGCTCGTTGCAGTGCAGTGTGGATTTGAAAGTGCGGTATTTGCGCTCGATGCATTAAGTCGAACGATTGCTTGCCGGCTTTGGGAGCTCAACAGGAGCTCGAGCTGTTCGGGATTCATCTTCTAAGTACAAAGGTTGTTTTGGAATGGACCCCTGGGCCATCGTTCAGAACCTGGCAGTTTGAGTGATTCCTTTGAGACATTGAGAGGCCTGCGAGATGGACCGAAGGAGAACTTTGTCCCAAAGGCCTATTGTGGTCACCGTCATCCTGGCATGCTATTGGATTGCGAAGTAGCTGCGCCATCAATGCTCCCCTTCTGGACGGACCTCGCAGCCCACGCTTGCGCGAGGTTTGTGCTGACCAAAAACAGGTGGCCATACGAATAGCAGATCAGGCGCGGATTGGCCATGCTGTTTTTGCATGGGCCTTCGGCCACAGGCTTCGAATGGCCGCCTATGGCCACCCCTAAGCTTACATGAGCATTACGCAGCAGAGTACGCTTCCTAGGTCCTCGGCTTCGGGATACTTTTGACCTTTACGGTCCTAGAGTTCTAATTACATTTGGGGGGCCGTTAACTGAACTGCAACCCGATTTTGCACATTATGGATCCATGATTAGGTTTTCACGGAAGCCTGCCTGCTTTAGGGTTTCAGCAGGTCCTGCCCACGGCATCCCGAATCCCACCCTGTCCACAGCCTGGGGTTAGGGCATTCCTGAACCGCAAAGCCCTGCTGCATGTCGTCGTGTCAGGGTGGCGGCGTCCCCTTTGGCAAAGCGGACGAGATTTGGTCATACCGCTTTTCTACATCAAAGCAGCCGGTCCAGGAAGACTTGCGCAGATTGAAAGTGCAGAACCGGGGCGTCTAAACTCCGATCTCCTTCTGAGGAGTACCTGGAGAGTGGCAGTCCTCTTGCTGGTTGGGGTGTCGGTCTGCCTCTTGGGCGGCTCTACGCCAGGCGGGAAGAAACGAGCCAAGCAATAGCATAATAGCATTCGTTGCAGCTACTTGTGTTTGCTTTTGCAGGTATCTGGGAGGGTCCTTGGAGCTGATGAATGTGCCTGGCACTGGAGTTGATGCGCCACATGCTGAGAAAAAATGGGCCTTCGGACAATTTTAAATCTGCTCTGTTGCGTTGTTCGGACCACAAGCGCGGCCCCATCTTGTCAGTCGTTGGTAGAACCCGCTTCACTGCTCATCTTTAGCTTTGCATCACTGCTTTCCAAGTGATTTCACCCCAGCCTGCCCTCGGGCCCCCTGGCTCAGTCATCGAAATGGCCTATACTGAGGTATCTCTTTCTGCGGCGAATTGCACCAGAGGGTGTTCCGTCCTCTCCCCATCGTCACACTGTGCTATCAGTGTTTCAGTGCTGCCCTGCAGCAGTCTAAGAGTCTAAGGCGCTCCTCGATATCTGACTCGCTGGCCCCAGTCTAGACAGCCCTGACATGGTGACATGGTCGCTTCAAACTGGTGGAGTTCAACTTCCAGCCTGTGGACTCTGGTCGTTGTCATCTGCACTCCTCTGCAGTTCAACAACAACGTCGTCTCGATGTGCTTGGTTGGAGGAGATGGCCTCCGTCGCGAACCGCGGACATGGAGACTCAGGACGACTCACGGGAGAGCATGCTGCAAGCGTCGTGGCATCTTGCAAGCTCCATGTCTGAAACGAGACAAAGCAGCGCAATGCAACGGAAAACGCGCAGCTCGGGTGAACCGCACATGTTGCCAGGTCGTCGTACTCTCGAGCTGCGTGCCTCGCGATGGTTCAAGCCGCTGTGGAAAACCATGCAGTCTGCATGAACCAGAAGACAGCTGACAGCTCCACTCCAAAACACCCTCAGAACCCAGCTCCCCCGCACATAAAGAGGCAAACGGGCCAACAAAGGCAAGTTCGGTAAACTTGGCCGGACATGCAGAGAGTCGGTGTTTTCCAATGATTTGGAAGCTTCAGCGTGGGCGCAGAATGCTCAGTCGCTTCGAACAGCTTCTGTTGAGACGGCTGCACTCAGCTGGTTTGAATGCAGGCGCGGCCCATCGAAGACGGCAATGGATGAAGTTGATATGTCACCTTGCAAACTTTATGTGCGCTTAGGACAAGGTTTGTCTGTTGTTTCCTGCCTCTTCTGCTCTGAGTTCTTTGCAGATGCGGCTGATGTCGCCAGGTCCGTCTTTTCGAAGATGGCAGAGCTCCTCGCAAGACCGCCACCAACATGCATCTATGCCAACCATTGCCTCCACAAGACTTTTGCTATGAACGTGACAAGGCTGTCCCCTACAGCCATGGAAAAGGAGGCAAAGGAGGAAGCAGCAGCCAGCCGTCGTGCACCAAAGCCCAGGATGGCAAAGGCCTGCTTTGTGTGGACATGAACAGGTTGAGGTCAGCAGTTTAGCAGCTTGCAGCTTTCCGTGGCAAAAGACCCCAGGCACGAAGTGGCCTTCAGAACCGTTCTGGCTCGGCACTGGAGCCTGTGAGACGGTCTCCTGTGGTCAGTAGCGTGGGGAGCCAAGCTAGCAGTCATCGACAGTCGTAGCCCGCTGCTCAAGTCACGCATGGGGCCATATGGGCCATGCGGTTATGGCCGGAATGTTCCGCTGCATCTGTGCGTGGCTTCCACGAATCAGTCTCGCCATGCCCATCCAGAACTTGTAACTGTCGTCATTCAGGCGAGGCCAATGCATGAACGCGTGGAAGGTCCATATGAAATCCTTTTCTGCAGAAGGAGTAGGTTTTCCGAGTTGTTCCCGCGATCACCACGACAGCTGCAATGCTAATCCAGTAGAAGATGCTTGAGTGGTGTAACGGCTGACTATAAGCATGGTGAAACCTGATATGCCGATAGCATTGTGTGGCATCATTGGCATCGTCTAGGCACAACCATGCCTTCTCGTGTCATGTGATGCAGAGTGGCTAGATCTCCCCCTTGATGCATTCCAAAAGCCCTGCCTGCTACTTAGGATATCGACACGGAAGCCAATGGAAGCATCCTGTCCGCTGTCTCTGAGCTGAGTGCTGCCGGCATTTGTTCAACTCAGCTCTGGCATTTGCCGGTGCAGATGCTAGTGCTTCGCAGAGCAGGTGGACTACAGCAAGTCTGGAAAGAGAAAGCTAAACATCCCTCCTACAGAAAGGCCGCTGGCATGTCATCGATCTACGACGATTTTTGAATTTCCAGTAAAACGTGCAGGCAGGACCTCCTCGAATGAAGAGACCTCCTGTTAAAGTTCTTGCGGAGGAGGCCAGGTCGGTACAGGGCTCTTGGGATTTGGATGATTTGCGAACCTCGGCTGGGCTGATTCCCGACAGGAACGACTTCAGAAAATGGACGAGATTGACAACCTCGAGCAGCAGTTGACAGAGGTGACGAAAGCAATTCGTCGAAGCGTATGCCGCAAGCAGGGACTCGGACCGTCGCAAGGCCAAGAAAATGGCGGCTGCCACTCGCGAGGCTGCTGCAGCTGCTGAAAGGCTCGCACATGCTGCAGAAGCCGACGAGGAGCAGGAGCCAGAGTTCTCTGATACAAGTACTGCAGCTGCAGCGTAGAGAAGAGATTGAAGCGACTTTAGGACTCTGGCTCCGAAAAGCGGACAGCACCGGAGCTCCTGGGCTCCGCCGGCCCTGAGGCAAACTGTGAAACAGAGGGTGACCGCACGTCGACCTCAGACGTGGGGAGCGTTTGGGTTTGGGGGGTTTTTGTTGCCGGTGGTTCCTGACAGGCAGCGCAGAAAGACGGGCTCCATCGGCAGGTGAACGAAGCGATCTGTGCGGTTTCTCGTTGGTCCAGCCTGTGTGGGGGATGCAGATGCAGGCTGAAGAGAGAGTCAAGGCACGCCGAAAACAAGAGGCAAAGGACTGCGGCAAGATGTGGGATGGAGCCTCGAGTGAGGAAAGCCAGAACGAGTAGGAAAGGTGCTTGCAAGTTCAGGAGCGGAGAGAACGCAGCCGGAGGGAGGCAGAGGAGAAGCGGAAGAAGCAGGTGCGAGGACAACTGATTCTACTCGTAGGGACTGCGCCGAATGAGCCCTGCTGCATCCCTCAGGCAGACGCAGAAGCGAAGGCAAGTGAATTGGAGCGACAGGCCAAAGAACGTGTGCAGGACAGGACGACATACTAACCGTTAGTCACGTTAGTCTCTTCAGCGGCAAATTCAGGGCCTACTGAGACCACAGTCAGGATTGAAGTTGTGGTTTCCGGACGTTCGCCTTTCAACACGGGCCGGTGTGAAAGTACAACTCGAACGGCGCTATGTTGCCAGTTCCATGCAGTCTCCGTGCAGACTGCAGACCGTCAGCTCGAGCTCGGCATCGACCTTGCCCTGCGCGCAAATGCAAACGCTTCTACTGTCGGCTGTCGGTTCGTTCTTCTGAAGGAGCGCATCCGAGCAGAAAGAAGTCGCGAAAGGCTGCTCCAGGAGCAACAGGAGCGCCGAAGACTCAGCTGTAGAACCTCGTATCTAGCGAAGGTGACACAAGGTGATGCGGCCGTGAGCCTGCAGGTGATGCCGAAGAGCGAGAGAAGCGTTCACGGCAGGTAGCCGAGGCGCTCGTTGCGAGCCGAATTCTGCCTCCTACTTGGCTGATGAATCTGAGAGCCCTTGAGAGGAGCTCCGTCAACAAGCGTTGAAGCGATTGGCTGACAAGGAGCTGCATGCTAGGGAGGCTACTTGAGAAGCAGGATGTCATCACTTGTCAGGTCTGAAACTATAAGCTGGCGGGATGATGTATGTGCCTGGCTTATGTGCCTTTGTAATTTCGCACAATTCAGGACCAGGCAAGCCGACAACTGGCCGAAGAGATGGCCAAGCAAGAGTCGGAGGAGTCGCGAGTCATTGTTGTTTACTTCTTTATTGAAGAATCTCCTGCAAGTACAGCAAGAGCATGGCACGCCTGGTTCATGCGATCTTCTGCATCGCTGCAGCTAGCACTTGCCACACATGCGCTACAACTTGAGAAAGGAATAGAAAGCCCCAAAACGGCCGAAAAGATGATGCGAAGAAGACGCGGGCTAGGGGCGAGCGTGCCGCGAATGCTAGAAGTGAACTTGTTTGTTTTGCCCATTGCCGAAATTGGGAGGGTGCTTGCAGCCTGTTATTGTGCGTGGTTTGTGCAACCCGCAGCAATGACAAATGCTCTGTTCGGTCCTCGAACGTTTTCGATAGAGTTATACATCATGTCGGGCGCTCTTGTTCGCCTTCGCAGTGTTTTAGCGAAGGATTTGCCTGAGATTCGCCCATGTGCGCTTTTTCCGAGCAGGAGACATGGCCCAGACCCAGACCCTTTGAGCCCAGAGCATACGCTTCAACAGCACTGCGAGCGATGACTTACGACGAAAGGCAACGTGGAAGACGAGCATATACAGGCTCACACTGGACCCGGGAGGCCAGGCGGCTGCAAATCGAAGAAAGCGAAGCTCGAGCTGAGGAGCTGCGGCGGCCCCAAGATCTAAGATGCCGGCAAGTCGATGTTCAGACGATCCAGAGTCAGAGAGGCGAATGAAGACTCGACAGCGAATGCATCAACACCTCCGAGAGCAGAAAGAGCAGGAGAACGCAGCCGAAGAGGCACACGGATGTAGACCTCAGAACAGCGACATGCATTGCACTGGTGTCAGAGGCTCGCCAGCGGCGCATGGAAGACGCAGCCAGGGCTGCCAACTCAGTTTAAGGTTTCGCAATTGCACAGCAGTCCCACGGCGAAGTCCCTGCCAGTGACCGTCTTCCAAAAGCCGCCCCACAGCATGCTTGGCCTGAACCACGGGTCGCCACAGACTGCTGTTCTGCATGACATGCAGAGGTGCGACAGCCAGAGGCGTGGAAGGTTCTTGGCAAGGTAAGAAGTCGCGAATGGGGTGTGAAACCAACCGCTATGAAATGGAATTCCGTGACACCTTCCAATCCAACACCGTTCTGGCCTCTGTTTGTAACGGTATTTGCGCGGCTTCGGCAGAACCCGATGGAGCCCAGAGAAGGTAGGCAGACATGTGCCGGGCTTGCATCATGATCGGCTTGGCCACCTGCTATGCTACGTGCGCTGCAGCTTGCTGACTCACGCCAGGGTTAATTGGAAGGAGCATGTTGTCCCAAAGCCGTCCGTTACAACTGCATGACCCGGAATCGCAAGCTTGGCTCATCAGTACTCATGTTGGGCTTTGGCATTGCTCGACGTCCGTGTTCTTGCCCTTTCTCATTTCTGAGCTCTTGGCTCGGTGTTGGCAGCTAATGTACTTGCTCACATCTTGGGACCATGGCCTTTGTATTGGCCGGCACCTGAATTTCCTTCTGGACCGAACGCCAGAAGCCAACAGCTTGCTGCTTGCTTGTGGTCCGAAAACTCATCCTTCATGCCGCGATCCTAGCAGAGCCCACCGTTGGCAGCATGCCCTGCTCGCCGCACAAACGCTAACATCTATCGCAAGTGAAGCCCAGCCACCCGAAACTCCGGCTTGGGCCGCAAGGAAGAAAACTGATTGTAGCCTTCCAGCATTGTATCTCTCGTTTGTCCTTCCGATTTCTCGTTTGACAGTGCAGAAATCTCTGAGTCTCCCGCCGCTTCAAGCACCTTTCCGAGTTTCTCGGGTGCTTCGACGTGCTTTTGCCCGAACCTGTAAGGTTTGTCACCAGTCACATCACATCTTAGAGACAAGTGTGTGGACCGCATCGTCGCAGCCCATCCAGGCCGAAGAGGGCAAGATCCGGCAGGCCATCGCAGTGGACGTGTGGAACGCCCCCACAGCCCGCGCATTTCGGCGCACACCAGGCATTGCAAAGCCAACATCGAGCACAGCTCAGAGCAGCGGAGTTCAAGCACAAAGCCAGATCGGAGGAGCAGGCACGGAGGGATGCGCAAGGTGTGACGCTGGGGCGTTTGGCTTTGGATGCTCTGCAGTCCAGGCTCGCATGCTTCTCCACGAAGAAGAGATGGAGCGTCAACAGGAGCATGCAGAATCAGCGGGGGCCTGGAGCGTAGGACTTGCAGAAAGATGTATGGTCTTCGACACATCTTCGAGGCATCTGCCTCTGCAGCTGAGGCGCTCATGGAGCGGCAGCGCAAGCGCCGCTGGCGCGCCAACCTGGGCAGCAAGTCATTGACACCCCAGTCCCAGTCCACTGCTTCGAGGGCATCCAGCCAGCCACCCTTGAGGCACCGCTGGCCTTCTCTTTCTCAGAAACCAACCAGGGAGGGTTGCCTCGTCTTTTGCCTGTCTTTGTGCAGATTGTGCAGGCCTCTGCAAAGCCAAGACTCGCCTGCCCATGCACAGGGAGGAGGCCTGCCACAAAGGCCGCAGATGCATTTCCCGTGCTTGCAGTGCTTGCAGGTTGCAGCGCAGAGAGCAGCCGAGCAAACACGCCTAGCTGTCCGACATGGGCGGTTGTAGACAGCGATGCAGTTCAAGCACCGGCCCGGCCCAGGCGCCTAGGCAAAGAAAGTCGTAGAGGAACACTATTGCAATGACGAGTCATCTCGCAAGGGAATGTGGCAAGTTCCGGAGGGTCATGTTGCAGATATTGCCGATGACACTGACACCTTGTCTCTGGAACCGAGGCCGCATGCCGTGCATTCTCGCGCTGCGCTGCTTCCACGATTATGAACTATGGTTTCAAATTTTGCGGCTGTTGGGCAGAGCAGGGTCGTGGGCCAATTTCCCGGGATCTTTGAGCCTCTTGAGTGCGACAAAGGCCAATACGCCCATACTGATGCCTGTTGCCTCATCAATATGCTGACCTCGGGACAGCATGCCGAATTCAAGCCAGGTGGGATTTCAACAGTAGCAGGATGACATGGGCGCCCCTAGTAGACAAAGAGTAAAGTTCCGCGCTTGACAAGCAAACGAAAACAATCATTAGAGTTCTTGAACGTGTTTGAAACCCAGCGAGCTCACACGGGGCCGCATCGTTACCTCTCAAGCTTTTCAAGGAACCAGCTAGGTCATGGGACGCCCGGCGCTGGGTGTTTCTTACCTTGTCTGGCACCTTTGCGGTTTCTTAGGCGGCTACCTGTCGAGCGACCTTCTGCAAGGCTGTCAAGTGCAGCGGGAGCTCAAAGAGACCACTGAAGCAGTGGCTCGAGCTGCATCTCAGGCAGCGGCCTCTCGCTGTGTCGACGCCTTGGAGGAAATCTGTTGCCAGGAGGATCGAAAATCCCGCCCGGGAAGCAAGAGACCTGCTGGGCCCAAACTATCAGGCCCTAAGGACTTCGTTTGGGTGTGGGTTTTGGTTATTTCTCTCTGCAATTGGCTGTTCGGAGGGCTTTGCTCATTGTGCTACTATTGCTGTAGACGAGCCCCGCCGACCAACGAGCCGGAGGAAGGAGAGGAATCGCCAACGTCACCCTTGGAACAGCGGGTGCTAGCTCAACAGCAGCTGGCCGCTTTGCGGTTGAGGCGCCATGACATTGGTAGATCGGCGGGTGCTGGTGCTTTATGATGTTCCGGGAGCTGCTTTGTGGCACGAGCGTCTGGTTTTGCAGCATGCGGTTGAGGAGGATTACGCTGTGGTCACCCCAGACCGGGACATCTTCGTTGAGACCCTCTCCCTGGCAAATGATGACTTGAGAGGCTTGCGACTCTTGCCCGTCGGAGGGGCCATGCCGGCAGGGCTTCGAGCCGGGTCGGTGTACCGGCTCCCCGCCTTCACGGTTGCGGAGATAGCTGCCTTTAAAGCCCGAGCAGTTCCCATTGTCGCTGCAGAACTGGCTGCAGGGGGCGCGGCTGCGGTGGCACCCGTAGCTGCCCCACTGGCCGGCCTGGGGGCAGCTGGTGCAGCAGGAGGTGGAGGAGTCCCAGCCGTCCCCGTCGATGCGGGGAGCCTCCTCTGGGTTGCTGCTGAGGCTGCGGGTGGCTTCAAGTATGGTGACCAGGTTCATGGAGTCGTCGCTGCCACTGCCGATGGAGCGAAAGCCGTGCATGTCACAGCCTCTGGCGTACAAGTCTTTGTCGCTTGCATTCGGGGCCACGACCGCGAGCTACGGCTCCCTGGAGGTTGGGATCATCGGACGGTGGAGCGAGTGGCCGAGGATTGCGGGCGGTCGGAGGCTCCTTTGAAGGATGTGGTTCATCTTTGCTCGGAGGTTCCCGTGCAGTGGGGTTTGTCTGGTCCTCGCACCGCCAGGTGGTGCCTCCAGTACCTCATTGTGGAAGGGCTCGGGCTCGAGGGACATCACGAGAGGGTGCGTCAGCTTTGCAAGGTCGATTCATCTGCGTGGGGGATTCAGGAGCACTGGCAACTTAGCAACGTGATCAAGCACTCCATTCAGACCGACCAGCTTAACTGCTGCAACTTGTTGTCCCTGGAGGTCATGTTTCGGCGATTGCAGACCATCGAGTATGCATACAGCGAGAAGGCCAAGGAGACCGAGAGCCGTGCTGTGGGAGGGCGACTTTCGCTTGAAGAGCAGCAGACTTTCGGCGGAACCACCCGTTTGGCTTCTACCCTGATGGTGTGTCCGGAATTGCTGGAACATGTCAAATCCGAAGTCGAACGTGATGCATCATTGGCGAAAAATCTCAGGAAAGCTCGTGAAGAACGTGAGTTAGCCCGTCGCAACGCCAAGAAGGGCGGTAAGGCGGGCGATGATGGCCAGTGATTGGGAAGGGGCTGGGCGCTTTAGGGGGGTGCCTGGTCCTCAAATCGAGCCCCCTATGCATGACCTGCGGCGAAAGCCTCGTGAACTGTTCCCTCTGCCTCCGCTTCCGCTTGAAGGGCCTCCTCCGCGGGAAGTGGGTCGAAAGTGCCAGCGGCGAGTCCTTAGGAGAGGCCACTTGGTGAGGGAGACAAATCGCACCATCGCTGCTCTTAATTCAATGTACCAGGCCCCGACCGAGAAGGACAGCTTCCTCCGGGGTTACACTTTTGATGGGATCTCTGAAGCACAGCGGGAGGTCCAGGCTTTTGTCTATGACGCCGTTAAGAACATGGGCCAGCCACCGGCCCTTTCTCACACAGGGGCGCTACGGCTGCTCCGTGCGGCGGGCGGGTATACCGACGACCAGGCTGTAGGCACCGTCGCCGGCTATGATCCCGAGAAGGTCTCACTTCCAGAGCCGGGGTGGCAACCCATCCCTCTTTCTGATCTGTGGGGCTCGAACGGGCGAGAACGGGTTTGTGACTTCGTTCAGCATCAGCTTCTGCCTCCGGATGAGGCACAGGAGCAGGTTGCAAAGCTTGGGTTGAGAAAGCTTTACATGGATCCTCGGCTAAAGGACCGGAGGGTTTACTCACGATTCTTGCGGCGGATGCAGGCCTCGCACCTCGTGGATTTCTCCTTGAAAAAGCCCTGTGAGGAGGTCTCCTTGTTTTTCGTGACGAAGAAAGGCGATAGACTCCGGCTCATCGTTGACGCGCGGAGGTCGAACGCTCACTTCCGGCAGCCACAGTCAGTCAGCTTGAGCACTGCCGAGAGTTTGGGGTCAATTGAGTTGGAGGGGGGCGAGAGTGGGGTTGTGTGTCAAGCGGATTTGAAGGACGCTTTTTACCATCTAGAGCTCTCGCCACAGCTTCGTGATTACTTTGGCCTCCCGGGCATACGTGCAAGGCACCTTGGCATCTCGACCGTGGAGGGGATCAAGGTCGACCAGGGCACCCTTGTGTATCCGCGTCTTGCAGTTGTGCCCATGGGGTGGAGCCACGCTCTTTATTTGTGCCAAAGCATTCACGAGTCCCTTGTTGAGCAGGCCGGCTTGGAAGAGGGCAACAGACTGCGCGATCGTCGTCGCGCCCCCAACTGCAGATGTGCTCACGCTCAATATGTGGACAACCTTATCGTCATTGGCACTGGCGCTTCTGAGGTTCAAGATCGCTTCGCGGCGGCGGTGAACTCCTTGAAGGCTGCCGGGCTCCAAGTGCACGAAGAGGAGACCGCCAGCACTGGGGACAGTACAGTGCTGGGATGGGAGTACACGGCGCATAGGATTTTCAGGCCCACCCGCAAGCGGGTCTGGAAAACTCGATGCGCCATCAGAGAGCTTCTTCGGCGAGGCAAGGCCCGTGGAGAAATTGTTGAACGGCTCCTGGGACACCTCACCTTCCTCAGCTTGTGCCGCCGCGAGGCTTTGTCGGTTTTCGGCGAGGTCTACAAGTTCGTCAAGGCGCATCGTCATTGCTCCAGTGAGGTCCCTCTGCCAAGAAGTGTCCGGCAGGAGCTCAGCACTTGGGATGGACTTTTGCCTCTTCTTTTCAAGGACCTTCGGAGTGTCGGCTGTCGACGCTTCGGAGTTCGGTCTGGGTATGACTCGGGCGCCTTGCTCCACACAGGATGTGCGGCGACTTGGTGGTGTTGCCGAGCGTTGGCGCTTCAAGGAGGCCGCGATGAATCCTCGGGCTGCAGCCTTCAGTACAGTAGGCGGACAATGTGAGGTGATATCTCCGCCGTTCGATGGCGGATTCGAGGATGAGGAGCAGTGTCCTCTTCAGCAAGAGGACCCCCAGTTTGTCCCGGTTTCCTTTGAGGATGTCAATCGGAGTTGGACAACGACGGGAATGCATCGATGGATCCCGTTGCAGAGGCTCGCGCTGCCTTGCACGCTGTGAAGCACTCTTTGCGTGGCAGTGGTAGCTTTGGTAAGAAGCATGTTATCCTCAGCGACTCCATGACCGCCACTCTGGCAATCTCGAGGGGTCGCTCGAAGCACTATCACCTTAGACGGGTGTGCCAACAAGTTGCTGCACTCGCACTTTGCACGGGCTCACAGTTCTTCTTGAGATGGATTCCCTCGGAGATGAACCCCAGTGACAACCCGTCACGGGGCATATGGGCTCCGTCTGTGCCGAGCCGTCAACCTAAAGGCGAGTCATCTAGCCATGCTCCTTCGGGGGCTTTTGGGCAAGGGAGATGTGCTCAGCATGGCGGACGGGAGTGCAACCAAGAAGCGGAAGCAAGCTCCGGGTGCGGTCGAAGCAGGGCCACGCTTGAGCCGGGCCTCGGCCCGCCCCTCTCAAGAAGCTCTCCAGCTGGAGGTGCAGCAGATCCCCCGCGAAGAGAAAAACGCAAAGCGCAGAGTGGTGCGGCGGAGCTTGAAACGCGCAACTGGGAGCCAAACCATCCTGCAACAGGCCTCTGTCACTCCGGCCTGCCTAGCCAGGTACAGGAAGCATTGGGAGGAGTTGGAGCCGGCAGTGTTGGGTTCTCGCGGGCAGTTGAAGGGCTTCGCAGAGGTGGATCTGATACTGACCGAGCACCTGGAGGCCCTTTTCCGGGATGGAGAAGATCTGGCCACCGCGCGTTACGTAGTGGCTGCAGTGCTCTTCTTCAGGCCGGAGCTCCGCTCACCCGGGATGACCCTGCTGCCAAAAGTGAAGCAGAGCCTGGCGGGATGGTCCAAGCTGTGTCCTCCACGAAGTCGGTTGCCAATACCTTATCCGGTGGTGGCCTTGCCAGCGATGCACGCTTTGAGCCTGGGGCTGTTGGAGATGGCCATCTACCTGCTGCTCACCTTTGCCTTGTACATGCGTCCCAGCGAGGGCCTGCGTCTCAGGAAGATGGATGTGGTGAGGCCCAGCTCCAGACAGGCCGGGTTCCAGTTTTGGTCGGTGGTGCTCCACCCGCTGGAAATGGGGGTGAGTTCGAAAACGCAGGAGTACGACGAGTGCCTGCAACTGGACCTGCCCTACCACAAGCCAGCCCTTGGGGGCCGCAACATTCAAGTTATTGCGATTGCACCAGAAGCGGGCAGAGGACCTCATCTTCACCATCACGCTCGAGGACGTCACCCAGTTCTTGGATCAGGCCCAGCAAGACCTCGAGCTCAAAAGGCTGGGAGAACTCCAGCCTTATCGCTTGAGGCATGGAGGGGCGAGCCACGACTTTGTCAGCAAGCTGCGGGATTTGGCTGCCATCCAAATGCGGGGAAGGTGGCGGTCCCAGAGCTCTGTGCGGAGATATCAAAAAGGGGGTCGGCTAACGCAGCTCATGCAAGCGCTGCCGGAGCACGTGAGAAAGTCCGCCGAAAGCGCCGTTCAAAAGCTTCCGGCTGCTCTTGCCGACCGGCGCTGATGCCTGGGCTAACTGACCCACCTGTTTTCATTGAGATCTTTTGTGGCACCGCAAGGTTGTCAAAAGCGATTGCAAAAAGAACCGGATGGCCTGTGCTGCTTTGGGATATCAAGTTTGGTGATGCCTACGACCTCAGGCACCTGCATGCGCAGCATAAGATCCTGGGCTGGATTCGTTCCGGCAGGATTCGAGGTGGCCATCTCGGAATGCCGAGTCAGTCTTTCAGTCGTGCCCGCGATCACCCGCCAGGTCCGCCTCCGCTTCGTAGTGATGCCGCCCCACTTGGGCTGCCGAACTTGTCCAGCAAGGACTTTGACAAGGTTCGTGCCGGCAACAATCTGATGCGGTTTTCAGTTCGGGTGATGCAGCTGGCAGCTTGGCAAGGCATCCCTTTTTCACTTGAAAATCCTCGTGCTTCCAGGTTGTGGCTGTGTCCCCCAGTGCAACATCTTCTACGACAACGTGCCGCCCGCATCTATGTCACTGAATGCTGTATGTTCGGCGTCCCATGGCGCAAGTCCACCCAGTTCGTTGCCGTGCATGCTGACTTCGCAGTGCTAAATCAGTACAGATGCTTGGGTGCCAAACGCGGCCTGTGCCGCAATTCTGGATGTGCACATGCTGCTCTTGCCGGCCGCAATGCGCACGGAACTAGGCTCTCTCAAGTTGCCGGGCCTTACCCTTGGGCATTGTGCAAACTCCTTGCGCAATGCTTCTACAACTTCGAGGTGTCGCAGATTGCAGCTGCTTTTTGGAAACGGCTAAACCAGGGAGCAAGCTGATATGGGCTTTTGCTGGTACGGGGGATGTGGGTTGCAACCTTCTTTTCCTGTGCGCTCTGGCGCTACGACCGGCTGCGGAGCCTTCTTTATGACGGCCCCTCGATGCCACTTGCGACGCAGAGCTTTACACCGTGCATTCTGNTGGCGCTACGACCGGCTGCGGAGCCTTCTTTATGACGGCCCCTCGATGCCACTTGCGACGCAGAGCTTTACACCGTGCATTCTGGCCAGCAAAAGTGAGTCTGTGCGAGCGTTGTTTCATTAGAGTTCTTGAACGTGTTTGAAACCCAGCGAGCTCACACGGGGCCGCATCGTTACCTCTCAAGCTTTTCACCCTCCCACGCCACCCGGATGGGGGATGTGGGTTGCAACCTTCTTTTCCTGTGCGCTCTGGCGCTGCGACCGGATGTGGGTTGCAACCTTCTTTTCCTGTGCGCTCTGGCGCTACGACCGGCTGCGGAGCCTTCTTTATGACGGCCCCTCGATGCCACTTGCGACGCAGAGCTTTACACCGTGCATTCTGNTGGCGCTACGACCGGCTGCGGAGCCTTCTTTATGACGGCCCCTCGATGCCACTTGCGACGCAGAGCTTTACACCGTGCATTCTGGCCAGCAAAAGTGAGTCTGTGCGAGCGTTGTTTCAATGAAGTGGTATTCTCATGGTAATGTCATGTAATGTCTCCAAGCAGAGCAGATGAATACCTGGGTTCGTACAGGACCAAATGGTGGAGCTCATCGAAGATTGTTCGGCAATATGCAAATACCCTGCGTGCATATGTCGTCACACCGCATGAACGCAGAAGTGTGCCCAACAGCAAGGCCATCATCAATGGCTGATTTTGTAGACATATTACACGGTAAATGACTAGTAACTAGTGATTAGATTGTCAAGTATGAAGACGACTTGTCCGATGTGTAGTTAAATTCTCCATTAAGACTGTGATGTCCTCGATAGTACAAAGCTGCCTATCTTAAACAAGCCAAAATTGAAACAACCCATTTTCTGGGTGTCTTTAAGGATCCATTGATGTTCCACTCAAAACAACAGACCGGGACAGATCATGACATTGACAATGCAGGATGAGGAGAAGGTTTCGTGAAAGAATCAGGCACATGGAGTATGGACAGTATGGCGGATAAAATACCAGCAAAACAGGAGCTTAAAAAACACAGCATTCTCCGTGCCAAATTTCCATGATGAACAATTGACATGTATGGGACATACATGAATAGTCGGAGAACGATAGGCTCGAGATACAAAATGCAACGATCCACGCAACCATGCTACAGTGAATCTTCTTTTAATGCAACCACGGCTATATCTTCCCTACGATGGGCTATCAGAGGGATGGTGGCGAGCATGTATGCATCCGAAGCTAGTTGTCCATCCCTCATCTTTCACAACTGCATGGAACACATGAAAGATCAATGTCCTGAATCCGTTCAGTTCGGCCACGGAGAAATGAACCCACGAAAACGGCCCTCACAGATCTAGAACCTCGATTGCAAAGGCCAGGTGGAAACCGTAGGCCTCACAGAAGTTGGGGTATGGCATTGCCGAAACCGAGCAAGATAACGAAAGCTTGCTTTGTGGAGCTTGCGGGAGTTGTCACGTACGTAGCAGAGAACTAGGCGAAAATTGCGCCCAGGACTTTATCTGGTCCTTTCTCAGTATTCAAAGGGGGGCAGGCCCCCCGCGCCGCCACACAAATGATTGTACAAGGTCAGCCGGGGACCCCCTCCCTCCTTTGGTCCCCCCCTTCCTCGCACCTTAAGGTCCATCTGTTGACACAGCACGGCAACTTGCATTTAGTCTTTACGCGGCCGAGTGCGTCTATGTAGCAGGTTTCAAGTCTGCTGCCCAGTAATTGGATTTAAGTTCAGCTGCCACGGGACACGAGGACAGTTCGAGGCTGCTCGTAGATGGCCGAGTTATTGCTTATGCAGGGACATTGCGGACGGAAGTCAAGGAGGTCGGTCAAGGCACTGTGGTACGACAAGGGTGTATCTGTTTGTGGGCCAGTGTAAAGCCGAACAATGCTGTCATCTTGCAGGTTGAAGCCTGATGGTAGTACACGTGTGCTAACCGAGCTCTATCGACTCTCTGTCTTTGTTGCCCAAGCTTTCGAGGCAGTCCCAAACCCGAAAGTAGGTGGTCCGGTGGTTAGCGCTGAGAGCCCGAAAGCCTTCGAAACAATTGATTGGCCGGTTCCAAATCCGGAGCAGCCAGGTGCCACAACTGACAAAACTTCCACGGGCTGCCAGCCAGCCTGTGAGGCCTTTACATGCCCGTATCGGACCAGGGATTGCCATCAATGCGCCTTCACTCCTCTTGCGCTCATCTCCGGACAGGCAGAGACCTCCGGCAGCGCTGCCCTTGCAAGGCCAGGCTTCCTGTGCCGCATGCGCGTGCTGCTGGCTTGGATTGAAGAGGCAGCAGGGACAGCAGCCGAGCAACATCACCAAGATGCCCTGAGTGGCATATCGGCGACGCGGATGAGAACCCACCAGCTCTAGAAGAGGAAGTTCCGTCCATGTCGCCGAGGCACCGAAGCTTCCAAGAGCATGCATAGCCGGCATAGCCAAGATCGTTTCATCATGTCAGTCGTCTCGGCCCAGGACGTTGGCCGGTCTGTGTGAGACACCTGCGCTGCCTGAAAATACGCAGTCAGGCACGAACGAGAACGAGGGCGCGTGAATTTGCCTGGCATGTAAATTGCAAATCACTCCCTGTTGCCAGTGCCCAAGCCGTGGAAGCAAAAGGCGATCCAGGCCTTTGGGTCGGTCGCGGTTTGATAGCATGCAGCCATGACTAACTCAGCACTGACTTAGACTTCAAATGGAGGTGAACTCAGCCTCCTACTATTTGGAAGCCCTCAAAGCTGCTCGTGGTGGAAGAGGTCCAAGACATCGCGCTGAATGCTGTGCCCGTGATGGCCCTTGCAGGTACGCCGAGCGCTGCAGGTAGACCAGCTCCGGGAAGCCGAGGCAGCCGTAGCGGCGTAGCGTGAGCGCAGACTCCAATTCCACGGAACTCTTTTTGACAGGCTACGCCGAGCAAATGCGCCTCAGGGCGGAGGATGTCGAGGTCGGTGGAAGGGGGTGAATTGGCTGAAGTCACTGTCTCTGAGTTGGCCAGCCAGCAGGCAAAACAGCGGGAGGAGCATGACACAAAGATGGAGAGAGGTTATGCAGCCCTGCAGAGGGTGCAGCAGAGGGGCATGCAGGACGGTCATTTTCTTCTGCATGCCAGTCGTGCCGAGTCACAAGCCCCAAAGGCTTCTCCAGTTCGCAGCTCCATGGCGTGATGATGCATGATGCTTTGCAACTCCGCTTCTTTCCAATCGCATTGTTTCACCCATCTATTGCATTTGCATGAGACGCATGTGTTTACGTATGTCTTTCTACAGGTTTCCACGGATTCGATTGATTAGACGATATCGTGCCTCTCAGTTTTGCCTCCGCAAAGTCCGTGGTCATCTGTGATGTTTGCCTGTCCCAAATAGCTCGACCTTTGACCGGTCAGATGTTGTAAAGCCCTTGCTAATAGAGTCGACAGGTCCCTGCTCCGAATGTGACCGGCTTCACTGGCGATAATGCAAGTTGTTTCACCTTCCTCAGTGAAGTGTGAACCTTACCTCAGTGCTACTAGTACCACTGGAACGCCAGGGGTTGTCCGGCTGTCTTGATGGCGAGTGACAACTATGCAGACATAGTGATATCGCTCAATAAAACAGTGTGATACATGAAGCATTCGGGGTTTGGCAGGGTCCACTGCGGAGCTCGCGCGTCGAAGCTTTCCATTGCTGCGCTGTGTGTCAATTCCTCATTGCAGCTTTCGGATCTCCGAAGTTGGGCCGTTCGTGCCCCTGGATAGGATTCTAGGTGAGGCGGCGCGAGAGGCGCTGCACACGCGAAACGTGCGAAGAGAAGTGGCCGGCTCCTTAACCTGCCTATGTCGGTGTTGACATGGCTGGACTGCCACCTTCCTCAAAGCTACCCACTGCAACGGCTTAGGCCACATGACAGATCCACCGCCAGCGGCGTTCCCGAGCTTGCGGCACAAGTTCAGCACTCGGCTGGCGAGCAGGAGACGGTCAGTGAAGTCAGGTTAGTGCGAATTGCAGGCAAGTTCGCCAGCTCCAGAAGACCGAGATGTGCAAGTTTCACATGATGAATAGGCCTACCGGAGCACGGCGTTGGTGTGCAGGCTTTGTAGGTGCTCAAAGTCAATGTTGCGAAGCGTTTGGACACCTCAGGGTGCACATCCTTCTGGCAGGTGTGGAAAGGGCCCGAACTGCAGCTTCGCCCATGACGTGAAAGAGATACGGGACAAGCAAGGCTCCAAGGTTTTCCCTATCAAGATGAGCTTGACACGTTGCGACTCGAATTAGGCCGAATCTCAACCGCACGAGCATGTGCAAGACTTTCCTGCTGACCGGCCCTGAATAATTGCGAGCGGGAGAGTTGCTGAAGGAAGTCACCTCACGACATAGCGGACTGCGGCCGAGGAGCGGGAATTGCGACAAGCCCCGCTGTGCCTTCGCACACGATGAGCGGCTGCAGACTCAGAGTATCTCAGAGTAGAGTGTGGGCAGTCGGGGGAGTGTTTCTTGCAGCAGATGACCTCAGGGAGCTTCGGACGACGGAGGGCTTCTTTAAGACCAAGCTGTGTCGTTTTGCAAACCGCGGTCGTTGCAAGCGCTTGCCTCAGTTTCGTCTCGGGCAAGCCTTGGAGCGTACTTTCAAGCATTTTTCCTTATTGTCAAGGCACGGAGCCGCGTGTCGATTTGCTCACAGCACACAGGCCGCTCCTGGAAACGCATCGGGCACTCTTTCAGATCTACCCTTGGCAGGAACTTTTGCCTGAGGAGAAGCCTGCTGCAGGGCCGCAAACACAGGCCAGCACGCTGCATGCTCGCACTGGGCTCGCACCTGACATGAGGGACTGCCTCAAGGACATGCCTCCAGTGCCTTTCGGGATGACTTTGCAGCAGGAACATACGGCCTAGCTCTGAGATTTCCGAGGCCAACCACAGCTGCAGTGGGTTAGCGTTGGCAGACCAGGTACCGACAAGGCCAGATGTGCCTGGTGCACCAGACAGAGGACTGCCCTCGCACTGCTACTGAAAGTCTGGGTCTGCAGAAACCCACGTGCATCTTGCATTGCCTTCAACTGGATGTCTTCCATCACCAAACAAATGTTTCAAACAATGTTCCATGCCGACGGCCGAAACATGCCGAAACAAAGTGCCTGTGACAGTCCCGTCACTGTGCTTCGCAAACACAACCCAAAGCACAAACAGCGGAACTTGCTCATGTTGGAGCCTCCGGCTCAGGCCGCCAACCCAAGAGGCCGCAAGCGTCATGCTGGACACGGGAGAGGCTCGTCGACGCGAGGCCGGCTGAGCTGGCGCGGTCGCCGCGGCGTGCACGTTGTGGAAACGGGGGAAGGAATGGCTATGAGGGCGGTGGAGGAAGGAAGGGGCGGTGACGCCTTTTCTTGAGACGCAAGGGAAGGGGAAACCATTCAACCATCCAACACGCCGCCCCAAGGGCGGGCACAGAAGTTTCTGCCGATAGGCGAATCCGGCACAACGAATGTGTCAAGCAAAAATGAGGAAGCCGCTCACAGATGAGGGCGCGCATTGTGCAGCCCTCGAGTGTTCCGAGAAGGGCCTGTTTTGGGATATCCAGTCCAGGCAGACATTGAAGATCATTAACGTAAAGGGAAACACATGTACACCAGGTCGACGATGCGAGGCCGGATCTGACTGTTTTCTCAGACTTTCAGTGCAGCAGTCCCCTCGCTTTCACCGACAGTTTTGAGAGGCAGAAAGCACCAAGCGAAACGAACACGTCGGGTAGCGACAGCATGCTCGGGCCCTATCGCGGTTCATCCTGTCAAGGCAGAGAGCAGCGTGGAGCCAGGAGCCGCAAGCCCTCAGGTCGGAGCAGCCCACAACTCGAGACGAAGCTTCAGATCAGAGCACCAGGGCAGACACATCTGCATCCGTGGGCCACCTGGTTCACGTGAGCCAAGCGCAGTGCGGATTTGTGGATTCTGAGCTTCGAGGTGCCAACGCCTGAGGGCAGTGGAGACTCTGGTCCCGAGGCACCGAGATTGGGCACAGAACTTTGCACTATTCTTGCCGAGTTCACAGCAGTCTGCCAACGCATCTCCGGGAGCTGACAGCCCTCAGGCTTCGTGCACTTCGCATTAACCACACGACGTGGCTTTCAGCCTCACAGGAAAGACCTCGACAGCGCCGTGGCGGGGAAAGGCCTCAAGCCAGGTCCGAACACTGTGATGAACAGTATTGAAGTGTAGAATACTCAGCTGCCCCGGTCATTGAGGCACTGCACAACCATGATGCTCACCAACGTGCCTCCATTTCTGACACAGGCCGGCGCTGGGGCTGCCGGGCTGACATGTCAACATGACATGCAAAATGCTATGCCGATGATAAGTCTTCGTGGAATTTGTGAAGGCTGCCATGAACCCTGCCACCATGTTCCTTCGAAGTATCCACAGCTGCTGCGATCAGACTAACTGCCCGATCCCGAAGTCAGGGCGCTTTGATATCGCTCCTGGAGGATCTCAGTACCTATATGTGCTTGACCCGGCATCTTGCACCTACCCCCCGCGAAATGCATTTTGCAGCCTAAGGCGCGGTGCTTTCGACTTTTTCTATTGTCCCTGGGACCCCTACCAGGACGAACCAACCGAATGTCAAGATGTGTGCCGATCTTGTGGCAGATGTGACATACCTGGCACATCCTCCTACATCTTTGACAGGATCGTAACCTCGGCTATGCCATCGTCAACTTTTTTATGAGGTCACAGCTTTTGGACATGGACCATTCAGTCTTGCCACATGCGAGTGTGTTTTGCTTTTCATCTGATGCGAGCCGTTTGGTCGTGCACCGTTTATGCTGATGCTATGTAATGCTACAATGCCGAAGAACGGGTCAAGTCAATCCATGCAATCTCCGGACCAGGTCTGTGGCAGCCGAGTTTGAGAAGCAATGGGCAAATCAGCCACTTCTGCCAGGGAGCGCATCGAGCAAACCTGTCACTGTTCTGTTCTTGGCAATGCCCAGATGTTGAGTGAAGCAATGCTACTGATATGTCCTTAAGAAGGACGCATGGTTCCAAACGACTGCGAATCATGCCAGCTGCGCTGCAGGCAACATGTTTCATCTTCGTGTCTTTCTGTTGTTGATTTGTTTTGTCAGGGACGCGCGGCCAACCTGCGGCACTTCTCCGGTTTCAGTCGCCTGCAGGAAAGAGGAAAGTTGGCATGTAGAGTTGTGCGGTTCGCATCGCTGCATCTGGAACACCCCCGCCGGGATCCTTCAGCAAGGTCTCGCACATCATGTGGACCCGCGTTTCCGTCCACTGGCCCGAAGCCTTCTTTGCGGCATCGCAGCGAGGTTGCGGGGCATTTCTTGCAATGTGGCTGAGATCAGGTCCGGGCTGGGCCTAAGGAAAGCTTGCAGCCGATGGCGCTGTCGGAGGTCGTTCAGTCAAGTTAGTCTTTCTGAACATCAAACATCCAGAGATGGACCATCGTGCACACAGGAAATCAGGGACACGGAGAACCAGAACAAGCAAGGAGCCGCAGGGAGAGAGAGAGAGAGAGCGACCAGTTTGCCCTGTCCGCCTGTAACTTCTTGTCCTCCGCAACCGTCGGGGGCGCACGTGCGCGCGGTGTAGGAGAGCAATCCCCTACACCATAGCCCTGGCGAAAGAAAAAGAGCGACGACACCTACCTTTGGAGCCATGACCGGGACCACTTGCAGCGTATGCTCGCAGAGCTCGAGGTGAGACTGGGGAAAGACGGACTTGCCATCCACCCAGGCAAGACAGCCATCCTGTACAGCGAGCCCGAGGGGGGGGGGACCTTCCGAATAGGGGGATAAGAGGTGGCATGCCAGCCCTTCGGCACGGAAGTGGCGGCCCTGGGCTCCCCCCTCACCTTTGCAGAGCCCGTGGCGGCGATCACAGCAGCCATGAACCATAGAGCCCGCAAAGCTTTCGCTAAGCACAGCAAGCTCCTGTGTGCGCCAACACCGATCAAAGCACGCATCCGCATGCACACGACATTGGTGCGCAATGCGGCACTGTGGGCGAGCCAAGCGTGGCCCATTACAGAGACGCTCAGCAAGGCAGTCAACAGCACCCATCTGCGGCACATTCGAGCAATGATGGGGGACAAAAGACACCCTGGCGAGACCTGGGTGGATTGGAACAGTAGAAGCCTGAGGCGAGCCAGGGTCCAGCTCTTCCAATCGGGGGAACCGCGGTGGAGTACCTTTGTCCTGGGCCAGACGTGGGGGCTGTACGGGCACATGGCTAGATCCAGTCAGGGGGGGGGCGGAGATGCTCCGGTGGAAGAACCTCAAGTGGTGGAAGCAGCAGCAGAACATCCCACCCTCCTGGGGGGGAGTGCGCCACGGGCACAGATTCAACCCAGACGCGGACCCAGAGCGACAGCTAGTAGCCGTGGCAGGGCTCGACTGGATGCAAGCAGCACAGGACAGAGCGGCATGGGGGGCAATGACGGAGACTTTCGTCGCAACATTCGACGTGCCGTGGGCCTCCGGCAAGCAAAGCAGTCTCAACAACATAGCACCTACCAGGGGGGCGAGAGGAGCACTTCTCGACCAATGAAGCCAAGGCTGACAGCACGGGGGGAGCACCACAGCCTGCCCGTAGCCCCATGATGGGGCTGCTTTGCGACGGGGCGCACACACCACACACCACACCACCACCCACAACACCCGCGGCAGACAAAAAACCAGAAAGAAGAGAGAGAGAGACACGCTGTGATGCAAGTTGACACTCATGTCCTGGCAGCAGGAAGCGTTCGAGTGATGCGACCGCAGCCGAGAAGCAACTCTAGCTTCAAAGCCTACCACGGTAGTACAGTCAAGATGAGAGCAGCCCGAGCCCTCATCCTCCTGGCAGGGGCCGTGATGGCCCTCTGGGGGGTGCAGGGGTCAAAGAAGCCTTCTGACCCACCGACAGGACGCTCGGTGAGAATGGGTAGGGCGACGGAACCGGCGGCAGCAACAGCAGATGCGGCAGTGGGCCCTGATAGCCCTATGCAGACGCAACAAGCCACAACACACTGCGAGCAGTCGGCACCAGCAGGGGGGAACGCAGACGCAGGAACCGGGGGGCCCACCGCGGACGCCTGGACGACAGCAGACCCCTGACCGCAACCGAGGGAGCACCACCCCCTGCAGCAGCAGGCCAGCAGCCCGGAGACCTACACCACAGAAGCAGCAGCAGGGGGGAGGCCGGAGGAAGGCCATAGCCACAGCCGCAGAATGGCGGCGCCAGGAGCCAGAGACGACCCGCCACCGTGCAACCCAGACACCTGACCGCTGGCACACCGACTGGCCGCAACCTGATGGAACGCTGCCGCCAGCAGCACACATGCAAGCGGCCATCCTCCAGCGGGGGTCAGCCTCCACACAGGGGGCGCATGACCATGCCCTTCCCAACCCTGTGGCCACGACCGGGGCAAACTGCGGCAACCCTTCACCCAGCCATTCACGCAGAGCGCCTACCAGGCGGGGCCAAGGCCGGCCCACCCAACTCGACCCACTCAAGCACCGGAGCTGGGAGCACACGACCAAGCGCACCGAGACCCGCAGGCAACAGCAGACAGCAGCGCCGCCACACCCCGCGAGAGGGGGCACACCCACGATGCCTCCCCGGCAGGGCCACGGCCGGCCCACCCAGCACGACCCACCCAAGCACCAGAGCAGCGAGAGCACCAGCAAGCGGCAGCAACAGACAGCAGCGCCACAACACCCCGTCACGGCACAAGAAGTCTTCCCGACAGGGCCACGGCTGGCCCACCCAGTGAGACCCACCCAAGCACCGGAACAGCGAGAGTACCAGCAAGCACACCGGGAGCCATCCACGTCAGCAGACAGCAGCGCCACAGCACAGCAAAGCAGTGACTTCGGCACATGGTCTAGCATTGACTCGCCAGAGCTCAGCAGCTCCGAGACAGACGACGAAGACCACAGCCGCGGGGGCGACCCCAGGCAGACAGCCCAGCCGGACGCACAACCCGAACTGACACAAGCAAGACCAGAAGAGCTGCCAAGCCCCAGCACAAGCAAGCCGCGGTGGCAGCGCCATCGATACCGCGACACTGACCAGCCGCAGCAGGAGGCACAAGGGGGGCAGCAACCGGCCGAAGCCACGACACCCAGCAACATGGCCGCCGCAGCAGCAGCACAACCCGGGGGTTCATGCCAACCCACGGCCCAGAGCCCGACGCAGCCAGCCACAGCCGAACAACCACCGAACACATGGGCGGACGCTGACGACCCACCGCCCTGGGCGACGCCACAGCCACCACCGGAAGCAGAGCAGCCGCAACACGGGCCGGAAGCAGCCGACGACGAGCCACCATGGGCAACACCGATGCCCGCAGCAGCAACGCACCAAGAGGGGGGGTACCACCACCATGCGTGGACAGGAGGTGGCGGCGAAGGGGGAGGACAACGCAAGCATGAAGGGGGAGGCGAGCACCGCATGCGCGGTAAAAGATACAAAGCAGCTGTCCAAACGATCTTCGAGAAGCAAGCCCAAAGGAAAGACCTGGCGCGAGGTGGGGTGGTGGGTCAACCTCTCAGAAGAGGACGAAGAGCAAGCATGGGAGGCCGCCATCCAAGAGGCAAGAGCGCAAGCAACCCGGCAGCAGCGGCGAGGGCCAGCCCCCACGGCCCACAGCAACATGCCCGCGACATGGCCCGTTTCTCGCAGTTGCTCAACAAGCACC